>VIAB01001570.1:122991-140713 GCA_009801035.1 Oophaga pumilio
TTTCCTGGAGGCCACCGCACCAGCCTGGACCACCGAAGAAACTCTGTGACCACTCCTTGACCTGTGTCGATATCCCCTGGTAAGCTGAATTCAGACTGTAAGATGGACCCCCATTTAACACATTATATTTTTTTCCCTAGGGTGCGCGTCTTATGGTCTGGTGCATCTTATAGTCCAAAAAATAAGGTAAATATCAAATCCATACTGCTACATTTGCATTTCCACAGAATTAAATAATTAAAAAAGTTGCATTGTAACTGTTCCGGAAAATGAGTTGTCGACACTATATTAGGTAATTATAATCATGCTAAAGGAAAAGATTCACCTACGGTAAGTTCAATATAGCAGAACACAACATTATGAAAAGCCTGGGGGTATATAATTCATTACAGAGTCATATTAATTATTAAAATAAAGCAATTTTCTATTGTCAATGGTTATAACACAGATATGACTTTGGAATCTAGCTAAATGTTTTAGATATAAAAGAAGAATAAAATGGTATTGGCATAAAATACAATAAAAATTACAAATAAACTGATAGAGTGAGAGGATACATGAGAAAGGAAATCCAGTGAGAGTTGGAAAGATGAGACTGCAAGGAGGAAAAGCAGCTAGAGAGAGAGAGAATAGAGAAAAATAAAGTGACTGGTACAGAATGACAGAAAAAGAACACGAGCAGGACGTGTGGAAAAATACACAAAATCCTAGGTTTAACACTTTAACCTTCACAGTGTCCATAAAGCCACGGAAAGCCTTCCCTGCCTCCCCGACACCGGGTTGCCATGACAACACATTATTGCCAGCTTTACTCTCGCTAATAACATTGAAAATAAAATTGAAAACAGGTTGTGGAATAATAATAAAATACTTTAGGTGAAACACTTAAAGGTCGTCATATTGAACCCATTTTAAAAATATGTATTTGTTAAGCATTTTAGTTACATGTTTCAGAGAAACTAATTCAACGTGTTCTTTTACTTCAATAACGTACAATATCCAATCAAGCCCACTGCTCCGACATGTTTAGAACTAATAAAGAGTGAGGGAATTAAAGAACAGTATGGAATTATAGACTTTATTTTATGGAGGTGATTAAACTCTGATAAGGCGGTTAAAATGCTTACAGCTGGGCACTCAGCCTTGTATAAAGCTGGTACTCTGGGGCGAGTTACTAAGGTCAGTATTCAATATACACCAATGTATTGAAGTCTTCAAAACAGCAGCGTGTTCCAAAGAATAGAGATGATTATGGGTATTATTTTACTTTTTAATGAAATGTCTGTCTTATCAATGCACATTGAAGCATCAAATTAAAAATTAATATTACAATCAAATAACATAAGAACTGCCATTGTAGAGAAGATTTCATTGCATTTTGGGATTTCATTACTTTTTCTAAGATAAATCTTCCATTTTTGGTGAAGCTAAACTTCTCTTTGCTGCTTCAACTTTCCCAGTCAATGTCTATCGAGTCTAAAGACACTAACTTTATTATGGCTCTGTGCAACCTTGTAGAAGTCTGGAAGTAGTGGCACATGCCAATTGATGTTATATTAAAGGTATTCTTTCTTTCCTATAGACCACAAACATTTCTCTTAAACAGTACTGTACACAGGTGCCACACAGAATGACAATTTTTCCATACTATATAGTGCTGAAACTGTATATGTCTCTATACAATCTCCAAGCAATTACTATTCATCAGTTTCAAATGAATGGATCCATTTTTTTCAAGTAGGGTTTAGTAGGAAGAATATGATGTTTTTTCTTTATTTACTCATCTAATTCACAGTGAGTCTCAATCCAAGTTAAGAATTTTATGTAATCTTTAATAGAATCAAGCCTACATTGTAGACCACCTCATTATGTTCAACGCCAATTCCAAAAAAAGTGTGAACATTGTGTAAACTGTAAAAAAAAATGCAATGATTTGTAAATCTCTTATAGTCATATTGTATTCACAAAAGAACACAGAACACATATAAGCTGAAAGTTAAACATGTCTCCATTGCATCTAATAAAAAAAACCTCATTTAGAAATTGATGGTGGCAACATGTCTCAAAAAATTTGAAAAAAGGGTTAACAAAAGTCTGGAAAAGTAAGTAGCACTATTGAAAAATAGTTGAAAGATCAATTTTAAACTAAGCATGTTAGAAAGGCAGAGACTCTCAGAAGCTAAGATGGTCAGAGGTTCATCAATGAGTTAACAACTGCATCTAAAAACTGTGGAAAAATTTCAGAAAAATATTCCTCACAGTAAAATTGAATTTGAAAAGAATTTGAATAGCCACCATCTACAGCACATAATATCACAAAAATATTCACAGATTTTAGACAAACCCATGTGCAAAAGGGACAAGTCCGACGATCAATATTGGATGCTTGTGATCTATGGGCCCTCAGGTGGCACTACATTATAAGCAGGCATGATTCAGTCATGCAAATCATTGAGCTCAAGAATATCTCCAGGAATAATTTTCTGTGAACACAGTTTGCAATATATTCCACAAATAAAAGCTAAAGCTCAATCAAGCAAAGAAGAAGCCATATATCACCACAATCCAGAAACGTTGACGTCTTCTCATTTCAAATGGAATGAGGCAAAATATAAAACTGCTCTATGGTCAGATGATTTAAAATTTTAAATTCTTTATGGCAACCAAGAATATTGTTTCTTGACTCTAAAGGAGAGGGACCATACAACTTGATATCAGTTCACGGTCCAGATGTGTGAATCTCTCATGGTATAGGGATGCATTAGTGCCTATGGCATGGGCAGTTTACGTATCTTGAAAGGCACTATCAATGTTGAGGTTTTAGAACAACATATGCTCCCATCCAGATGTCTGTTTCAGGGAAGTCCTTGTATATTTCAGCAAGACAATACTAAACCACATACTACATCCATCACAACAGTATGGCCTCGCTTAAGAATAGTTCAGTTCTTGAACTGGCCACCGTCAGTCCAGACCTTTCACCAAAAGAAAACATTTGTCGTGTTATGAAATTAAAAATCCAGTATAAAAGACTCAGGACTACTGAGCAGCTGGAATCCTGCATCAGATTAAAATGGAACAACACTCCTTTCCCAAAACTCCAACAATTTGCCTCCTCACTTTAAAGACATTTACAGACTGTTGTATAAAAGGGATGCTACACAATAGTAGACATGGATAGCTATTATCTCCAACAAAGATATTCTTGATCACATGAACCCAGAGATGTTTCTGTAAAGTATTGTCACCAGACAAAAACTGACCTATTTTGGACATGTTATGAAGGCAAATTCACTAGAAAGAGAAATAGTACTTGGAATAGTCAGTGGTAAAAGGAATCAGTGTAGACCAAAGGCTGAATAGCTGGATACCATCAAGAATGATATTGTATTGAACTTCAAGCAATTGGAAGAAGCCATGTAAAACATGGAAGCAAAGCGAGAAACAGCCTGTGGAGTATCCAAGGGTGGGACACGACTAAACAGATATAATCATATATGAGATTTTGAAGTCATTGCATTCTTATGTTCTCTATGTTTTACATAGTATCCCATCTTTATTGGGATTGAGGTTGTATCTAAATAGAAACTCTATATAGAATTAAAAACAGTGATGCACTTACCGGACAATTCTTATCTATGGGCATTTGAAGGAAGCCACTTTACAAAGTACCACCTTGTTGTCGATGTCTTACCTTCTTTGCACTCCAGTGCTACTCTTGATTCCAAGTTATCCATTTGCATTTGCAGTCTTTTAAGAGTCAAGTCACTTTCCCTTGATTTGCGCTTGTAGGCTATAAGCACTGCCACAATGAAGATGATTAGTAGTCCACCAGCTACTGCAATACTGACAATGGCTGGTACACTAAGAGGACTATCTGGGGTTATATAAACCATGCCTGGAGAGAATTCCATCCCACCAACTCGAGCCTACAAAAAAAAATAAATGAAATAAAAAGCTATTTTAAAGCATATACAATGTAAAACCTTAACCAAAATTGGCACTAGTTATTACTTTACAATGATAGACATTGTAGAATTCTACTTTTTCAGTTGTGTCAACTGGTAGTTCTTCCTTATATGCAAAACACAGGGTAAAAATAAAAATAATAGCAATGCCCCTTTTTGCAGTAGCTTTAGGGTTATTGATCAGACAGATTATTGTAATCTATAACATGCTACCAAAGTATGACATTTGTTTGCGCCTAACAGCTACACCAGTCTCCTACACACAACACGCATCTTATACAAACTTTTCACTGTAGCAAGTATTAGACGATATTAATAGGGGCTGTCTATCGAAACCCCCTGCAGTCCGCCAGGCGACTAAAACCACAGGAATACAGTTATGACAAAACTATCTGCTACGTCAATAGTCCAGGCAAAATCCCTGGAGCTTAGTGAGACGTGTGACAGATCACCTTTATTGTTCTTAGCGATAAATACATATTGGAATTTTCTGCGAGATTAAGAAACAGATTCAGCACTTAAGGTTGCTATAAGTTTACAGATTTTTCACTTTTTCAACATGCTCCCCATATTCTTTTGTTCTTTTTTTACAAGCAGCGATTTTCCAACAGATTTTACCTTTGATCGTATTTTAAGACTAGAATAACCATTTGAATGAACTGCATAACCACATAGCTTAATTCACCAATTACAATCATCTGTAGCAGAAAATGGTAATACTTATCAATAATATATTAATGTGAGCTATAAAATATAGAAACAATTGTGCAAAATATTTTTCATTAAAAAAATAAAAATTATTTATTAGATTCAAACACATTTTTATTAATTTATGTTCGATCTACAAGCTTACACGGAACAAAGATAATTTTTCCCTGCTGTAAAAAATATATACACACAAACATTCTGACTTATTTTTCCCGATCCTTTTATAAAATCAAATGCATAAGGACACCTGATAAAAATCGCGGGCTGAACTGGAGTTTAGAGATCATTTTTCAGGCGTTACACTTTAAATGATCTGCAGATGTCCTATATAATTTAGCAAGATAAAAAAAGACTATTTTATAGCTGACCAGAAAAGTTCAGATGTCCTCCAGCTCTTCTGGGATTAAATCAGCTTTGGCCTTTGGACAATAGTAGAAAGTCATTGGGACAGATATGACAAGGTGGCTGTATAAGAGAGACAAGATACAATAAGTAAGCTGAAATCTGTCCAGTTATCTTTCTTCCCTTTACCACCATTTCCAAATGATAACCTTGTCTCCCTTGATTTGCAGCTAAGACGCTGGCACACCAATAGTTTTATATCTACTTTTATGGCAAACCTTTAATTCACATTGAATGCCGGGTGTCACATTAATAAAAGTCGTTAACATGTTTTAGTGTTATCTTCATATTATTCATAATTTATTCTCAATTGGTTTTGATATAAATTTTATTAAGCTAGGGGGTGCTAAGGTCTTCCCTCTTAACTGATGAGGAAGAAGCCTTTCAAATTGAGTAAAAGTAATAATATTAAAAGCAATAATTAAAATAAAAGTTTAAACTACTGTTTCACTTCTTGTTTTTGTTTTATATATTTTGAAATAATTTATAAAAAAATTTTAATAGGTTTTAAAAAGATAGTTTAATAATTTTAGCTTTGCGCTATTTTGCATAACTTAGTATACTTTCACAAATAATGAAAGGAGAGTATCCACAGTCATTATTCTCACCTGAAACCTACTAAAAGTTTTATCCTATTAGTTTTACTAATAACTGATGAACAAAATACAATAAAGGGAATCCATCAGTAGGTGTTGGCATTTAATCTGAGAGCAGCATGAGGTAATTATATGGTCCCCGTTTACTCAGTGCAGCAGTTATGCTAGAATTACAGTATTCTCTATTGCAGATTTAGCAGTACTCAAATGCTGTAACCTGGCCCACACTACTTATTAGCATGCTAATCTGTGCTAGGGGTGTGGTTGGACAAGGATGCATGAGGGCAGCTGTCCTATATTGATGATTTAACAGCTGGTCACTGAGGCTGTGCTCGCAGCAGCTCAGTCATCAGTGGTTCTCAGCCTGGACGGTCACATCTTGGCACCATCCAGGTTGTTTATCCCCCAGACATGGAATACGGCATGGGAGAGAACGACAAACAGGTGAGGGATATTGATTTTTTTTATTTTTGTTTTATTACAGGGGACGAGGTATTCAATGGTATGGGCATTAGGTGTGTATAACTGTGTTTGTTATTTTTAAATAAAAAAGTAAAAGTGTGTTTTGTTCTATTTGCAAAGGGCAAGAATTGGCACATCTAATAGATGCTCCTTTTCTGGGCAGCTGCGGGCTGCTATTTTTCGACTGTGGGGGGCAATATTCATGGCCCCTTACCAGCATGAGAATACTGGACCCCAGCTGTCTGCTTTAGCTTGGCTGGTTGTCAAAAAATGGGGGCGACCTCATGCTATTTTTTTAAATTATTTATTTAAATAATTAAAAAATAAGGCATGTGGACCCCTTTAATCTTGATAACAAGCCTTGCTGAAGCTGACTGCTGAGGGTTGCAGCCCCACCTGTGAGTTTTGCCTGACTGGTTATCAAAAATACAGGGGAGCTCAGGCAGTTTTTTTTCATTATTAATTTAAAGCCCAGGCACCAGCTGATAAATATGCTCATCAGCCGCTCCTGCTCTCCCTTTTATTAGCTCTAGCGGGCATCGCCTGATGGGAGCAGAAGTCCCTTCAGCCGACATTAATGACCAAACAAACACTATACCTACAATTATAGCTGCGCTCCCATGCTGTCATTTGACAGCATGGAAACCGCGGCTATCTGAGCGGCAGTGATGATTTTACCGCCGATCAGAAGCAGTGTTTGCCGCACTTTCATGCGCATGACAGCGTGACAAACACCCGATGTTTGGGGGGGCTGTACTCGAACAGTAACACGGACTTCCTAGTGAAGTCCATGTTTGGTGTCCGTGCCCGAACAGTAGGTGTTCAGTATGGTCGCCTAACTTTACTGTTTGGGTTCGCCCATCTCTAATCATTGCATTCTGTCTCTTTTTCACTACACCAGGTGTTCTCAGAATACATAGCATAAACCTGCTGGCAGGTTCCAGGTAAGAACAATAAGGGCCCATTTACACAGTTAGATTTCTGCCATTTAATTAATTGTTTGATACTTGTTTAAAGCTCAAAAAAGCTCATGTAAACCAAATGCAGATAAAATATTAGTAATATAATCATTTGGTCCATATACTACGTGCATATTTTCAGCATAGAATCCTTGTTAACACAAAAAGATATACTGTGAAAACAAATAATTTTCAAAAGATGCAATTGGCCGATTGCCCTTTCCGACACTCGGGCGTAATAGTACGCCGATGTCGGACACCCTCCCTTTGATGTGGGCTCCAGCATTGAGCCCACATCTTTTCCAGCACACGTAAGCTGTTTTGAACAGCTGACATGTGCCTCTAACAGTCATGGGTGGAATCGCGATCCATAGTTAAATGCTGCTGTCAAACTCTGACAGCGGTATTTAACATGTGCTTCTGGCAAGCGTGCCAGAAATCCGGCAAATCAGCGAACGTGTCACATGACTGCGGGTCGCCAATGGGTTAGCATGACAATCAGAGGTCTCCAGCAGACCTCTATGGTTGTCACTGCTTGATTGCTATGAGCATTGCTTGGTGATCGGCGCTCATAGCAAGTCAGCAATTCTGCTACATGCAGGCAATCTGATCATCGCCTGTATATAGCAGAGGCAATCGGGTTATGGCAGCTTCTAGCCTCCCATGAAGACTATTGAAGCATGCCAAAAGAAAAAAAAAGTTTTCAAAAATATAACATAAATAAAAAAATATAAAAGTTGAAATCACCCCCTTTCGCCCCATTCAAAATAAAACAATAAAAAAAGAATGTCCCAATCTATCAATATAAGAAAAGAATTAACCCAACCGCTTAATGGCATAACGAGAAAAAAAGTCACATTGCGTTTTTTTGTTCACTGCAACATTGCATTGAAATGCAATAACGGGTAATCAAAATATCGTATCTGCACCAAAATGGTATAATTAAAACATCAACTGGGCATGCAAAAATAAGCCTTCACTCAACCCGAGAGCATAAAAAATGGAGATGCTATGGATATCGGAAAATGGCACAATTTATTTATTTTAACAAACTTTGGAATTTTTTTTCACCACTTAGATAAAAAAGAACCTAGACATGTTTGGTGCCTATGGAAGCATAACGACATGGAGAATCATAATGGTGGGTCACTTTTAGCATTTAGTGAATATAGTAAAAAAAACAAAACAAAAAAACAATTGTAGAATTGAAATTTTTTTGCAATTTTACCGCAATTGGAATTTTTTTCCCATTTTCCAGTACACGATATGTTAAAACCAATGGTGTCATTCAAAAGTACAACTTGTTTTTGTCCCGCAAAAAACAAGCCCTCACATGGCCATTTTGACTGAAAAATAAAAAAGTTATGGCTTTGGGAAAAAGGGGAGCGAAAAACGAAAACGCAAACTGAAAATACCTCCGGTCATGAAGGGGTTAATAAATGTATACTCATTCATTGACTGATATTTGTCATGTATACAAGGGCCAATGATTGGAAACAAGAATTCTCACCAACCTCTGGTTTGACTAGCTATGATCCTGTTTAAAACTGTCTAAAATTACAAAAAATAAATAAAGCAGAAGTAATCACAGATCTGGATAAGCTACAGTAACAGTACCCTTACATGCTAAAAGTGTAATGTATAGTCACGGTGTTAGGATTAGTAAAATTATCTGAACTCACATGTGCATTATGTCTTAGATAGCTAGTAGCTACATATTTCTAGATTTTTATTTATTCCGTTTAACAAACTGGTAAAAGAACAAACTAATTTTGGATTATCATAAACGGCTATGTGCGACATATGTTATTTCTACTCATACCCTTATTACAACCTAATCATTGATACATGAGCCATGCCAATTAAGTGAATCTATGGTAAATGACCATTGGAGAATGTAAGCAGTGTACCCTAACATCATACAGGGCTTCCACCTCAATGTGAGAGCATTATATCTTCATGTAGAAAAAAAAACTATCAGTAAATGTATGGCATTACCTATCTGAATTATGTTTAAGCCACTTAAAGCTCATTTGCATTATCTGGAGGACCCCTTAACAGTAGAGACCTATAGCCAAAATGTGTTCTGTTTTATTTTTTGGAAAGCTAATGTTATGCTAACTGTAAAATATTGTGGTTTAAAAATCCAAAGTATATTTTTTCATAATTATTGCAATAGAAAGATATCTATATCGACAATATAGGGAATATTTACATTTTTGTTGCAATTGAAGTCTGATTCCTTTAAGGGTCATTTTAAGTGCTTACCATTACTTTGTGACGACCAGTGAGATTTGGGGACTCGCACAAAAGTTGGACGTCTGACACCGTTACCGTGCATGGCTTCTCCCCAATGAACATGAAGTACTTCAGTTTCATATTGCCTCCAGCTACTGGTGGAATTAAATTCTTACCCTGCAATAAAAGTTGAACATATAGAACATTAAAACAATATCTGATTTAGTACAAATACTGTGCTACCAATAATACAAGGAAGAGATTAAGAAAAGGGCTCACTTTGAAGAGGATGGGACTAATTTATAATGGTGGAAAATAATGACAGATGTCAATGGTTACGTACTATATAATGGTTTTCCTAAATACACAATATGGTAATAACAATACTTTGAAAAATGAGTAGTTTAGAAAAAAACATGGATATTCTTTTCTTGCAAACAATCAAATTACTGCTTTGATTTTTAACATTTTTTGAAAACTGATTACTTTGTATAGGCATTTGACCAATCTGGCCTACTAGTTTTATACACATGGCTGTTAATGATAGGATATTATGAAATCTAACTTATTACCTTAATAAAAACTTGGAATTCAAGGAGGCCAAAATATAAAACTTTCTACAAATATAAATAATGACGATAAAAAAACAATCCTCCTGTCTTATTTAGTGATAACAGTTCTAGACCTTTAAAAAGAGAGACAGAAGTTGGTTGAAGGCCGGGGTCACACTTGCGAGAAACTCGCACAAGTCTCGCACCTCAATACCCGGCACTGCCGCCAGCACTCGGGACCGGAGTGAGCGGCTGCATGTATTTCTATGCAGTTGAACGCTCCGGTCCGAGTGCCGGCAGCAGTGCCGGGTATTGAGGTGCGAGACTTGTGCGAGTTTTTCGCAAGTGTGACCCCGGCCGAAGACAGAGTTCTCTGCCATACTACTATTTTGACAGATCTTTAAAACTTTATGCTTCTGAAAAGGTAGATATCACTGTGGGGGTAGTGAGTGTGACTGGGAATGTGCAGCATGGAGACAGAGAGGAGATCTTTGTTAGTGTCTTAACTCATATTTGAATGAGGTAAAGATATGTATGTTAGAAGAGTTGTATGATGGAATGCTGTGTATTATAGATCAGCAGGAGGAGAAGTCCAGAAACAGTACCTGAGGTACATCCTGTAACAGCCTTCTCCACAGCGTGGTTTGGCTGTGAATGTTTGTGTTTAATAAGTGAGAAAATCAAATTAATCCTCAACAGGGTTAATCTGATTTCTTTTTTTGCAGGTTAACTCTTGCAAGGTCCGATGTCCTCCTTCAGCATAGTGACTATTTAGAAGCAGCTTTTATTTGGGTTGCATATTGCACAGGGACCTTTTATTACTTTGCTGATCAGCAGCAATATTCTATATGTAGTAAAGTTCAGGCTCCTGGCTGAAAAAAAAGTTTTTTTGTTGTATGATTCATGTTGTGCACTGTTGAATGAATTGGTGAATTAATTCAAAAATTTAAAATTTATTTTAAGTAGTTTACGAGAAAAATAGATGAATTGATTCTCACATTGTATCCTACGGATCAGTGAGTCATCAAAAAGATAAAACAGGTTAAATTCTGCCAAAGCTCCATTTTGTCTGTCAGATGCTGTATAGAATCCGATCACCGCCTCGCAGTTGATACCTAGAGAAGAGAGTCTCACCAGATTTTGCGCTCACTATGCTTAAATGAAAGCGAAACTAACGTCATTGTAAAATTGAAGGAAACCATATTTGAGAAAAGTCTTACAATTTCATCTACTGTCACTTTTTTGTTTTTCTCATAATTGATGGGTCCTCTCTAAATGCCTTATTCAGTACACCACTGCAATGTTTCTAATTCAAGTCTTCAAGTACCTCCAAGTTATCATTTGAACATAACCTCAAAAGAGAACATACAGTATGTGCTTATTCTTGATGAACTGACAGTTATACATGAAAAATTGCATCACTTGTCTGTGAGAAAGGAGATACTAAAAACTCCCCTTGATAGGGATATTTAAGGACTAGAGTTTAGAAATAATGGACCAAAAAAGTTGTTGCTGTTACCGCACCATTAGTCACAAAGAAAATTAATGCCAGTGGGATTATCCCAGACCAACAATGGTAAGGTATTACTAAATGTTGAAGTAGATAAATATATAGACATTAGCATAAATCTCATTAATATGTGTTAATAGTAATGAAAATTATACAATATGCATTAATGATGCTGTAGTATTTGTATATTATGCTCTTAATTCTAATGGAATGTATGAGGTATTCTTAATTTAGATTAGAAGATGAGCTATAAAGCACTAACTAGCCAAAAGGGCTTGGGCTAATAAAGAAATACATTGAACTCAGATGTTTACTAGGCCGGAATCACACATGCGAGGAATACAACCGAGTCTTGCATATTAATTCCACGCAGCTCCATGTATTGCTATGCGGCCGCACGCTCCACTCCCGAGTGCTGGCGGCAGTGCCGGGAATTAACATGCGAGAGTCGGCCGTATTCCTCGAATGTGTGATCCCAGCCTTACAGGTAGGAGAAACATATCTAGGGTTGCCATTTGTTAAATAACAGTGCTTTAGAATAATGGTAACGCTTCCAACAGAAAATGAGGATTTAATACATTTCCAAACACTATTTGCCGCAATGTACCATTATTTTGGAAAAAAAATTAATAGAAAACAATAGTTTTTCATTGTATACGTTGGATGAATCCATAGTAAAATATAGAGCATTGATGATCAAGTTGGTCAACACAGAATACTTGAGAACATTTACCAACAAAATACACATATTATAAAGAAGTGTAAACTTTCAATATTTAAATCTTTATGCAGACGTAGCAGGGCTATGTGGCTTATTTGGTATGATGTGTTATTTCCATAGGACTATAGGTCGCAATATAAGTTACCACCGCACAAAAAAAGTTGTTCCAAGACAAATCTGTCTCGGCTTCATCTCTCATTCATATTCATCTAAAGTATACATATATTAAAACCTTCCCGAAGTAGCTAATTTCCATTTTTGCATTTTTATTTTTTCCTCCTCTGCTTCCTAGTGGCATAACTTTTTTATTTTTCTGTACACATGGATGTATGAGGGATTGTTTTTTGTAGCAGACCTCGATGGTTGTCATAGCCGGAATGCTTTGAGCAGCACCCGGTGGTCGGCGTTCGTAGCAAGTAAGCATTTCTGCTACATACAGGCGATCTGATCATCACCTGTATGTAACTGAGCCGATCAGACAACTGCATCTTCTAGTCTCCCATGGATTCTATTGAAGCATGCAAAAAGTAAAAAAAGTTCTTAAAAATGTTAAAATAATAAAAAATATAGGTTCAAATCACCCACTTCCATATGCCCTTTTTTGTCAGACCTTACCATATCCACTTTATTTAAGATTTCTGTACTATGGAGCATTCTGCTTTTTTATTCTCATTATAGGTTCATTACCTTTAGTATTATGGGACTTCCTGGCTTTAGTTCCAAAATCCCAGAAGGATTGAAGGACTCAAATACTGGATCTGGGTAATACGTGAAATTGGTTTTGTTGAGGACAAGTAGTGCCTGCACGTTGTCCATGATGAAGCCAAACTCCTCCGGCCGCTCGGTGACATCGGGATGATTGTTAGAATTTACAGCTACAGCTGGAGCTTGGCAGGTCATCTCTGTAGAGTTCAGCACTGTACAGTTCTGCACAATGATAATGAAGAAATGTCAATAATGGTTTATGCCGTCAAGTTACTATATAACACAAGCATTCAGATTTAATGTTACTCAATAATTAGCATTTACCATAGCAATTTCAACTGATATCACATTGTTCTAGTTTTTGCTGTCCGGTACATTAATTCCTCAGTATAGTTAATCTTTCTTTATAGTGGTAATACAATACAATTCATTCTGCACACAAAGCGACCGAAGATTAACAAGCTACTCTTTAAATCAGAGCCATTGTGAGCTTTGATGAAAAGACCCAGACACAGAACTGCTTGAACAGTACAGTACATGGCCACATTAATAGGATGGCTTTGTCACTGGGCAGGTGACTATAGACTATATTTTCTTAGATACATAATAAATATATTTAATGCAAATATTACATAACAGATCACCTTATATTGTCTAAATAATGATAGAACATGCTTTGGAATCCCAGTGATTTAGGTTTATTTCTAACATGTTATACAATACATATGGGTCATCTTTATAGCCAATATTGTCTCAGTGGTTGGATATGCATTGCTCGATACCATTGATAAATCATAAGATTTAACCTTTTAATCTTGCTTTGCATAGCCAGTCTAGAATAAAAGTCAAAACTTAACAAAAAGATTGGCTTTTGGAATATATGACCGATGCACAGAGTGCAGTAGCTGTTCCTGCTGAATGGGGGCATCACAGAAGGTCTGCAACCTGAGCCTTATGACCCTTTGATTGTTAATATAACAATTATTTTAAACACTGTTTGGAATTGTCATTAGATTAATATATCTATGGAATAGCTATTCAGTTACATATGGAATAACTATTGATTTCAACATGGTTTAGCATTGCTATTTAGGCAACAACCATTATATAGGATATAATAAGATACTGTATGGGTATTTTCATTCTATATGGCCAATGGAAAGTTGGCAGTGCCTGATAGTACACATATATGGCTACACAAGATCTACTTTTAAGACTTTTTGAGCAGATTGATGTAGATCTGGATGTGGACAGTGCAATTAGGCACTCACATTTTAGACAAAAGTATTGAGGCACATCTGCTAAGAATTGAATTCAGTTTTTTTTCCAACCACATTGCCACAGGTGTATAAAATCTAGCCTGCAATCTGCTTTTACAAGTGTTTGTGAAGGAATGGCTCTTTCTAAAGATCTCTCTATGGTACTGTAATAGGATGTCACTGGTGTAACAAGTTCATGACACTTTTTCTCCTAAATACTCCACTTTCAATTATATGTGGTATTATTAAAAAGTGGGACTGTCTAGGAACCTGAACAGCTGGATCACCAAGAGCTGAGACACAAAGTGCATGAAAGTCACCGATGCTTTGCCTACTCAAAAACTGCTTCAATCTTCCAATGGCATTAATAGCAGCTCAAAAACTGTGTGGTGGAAGTATTATGTCATGGCTGAACATCTGCATGCATGCCTTACATCCCCAAGTACAATGCAAATGGTTTAATGGGGTTGACTACATCCATTACCATCTCAATCTTTAGCTTACCAAGACATTTTGGGCAATTGTATGCTTACAAATTTTGAAGGAAAAGTTTGGGGAAGGCCTTTTTTTTCTTTTGCAATAATTTTCCCTATGCCACAAAGCCAGGTCCATTAAAGCATGGTTGGGTGGGTTTGGTGTGGAAGAACTTGACTGGCCGCACAGAGTCCTGGCCTTCCCATTCAACATCAGTGTTTGAGCTCACAAATGCTCTTCTCGAATTTGACTGGGCAAAAAATTCCCACAACCACACTGCAAAAGAATGTGGAAAGCCTTCCCAGAAGAGTGGAAGTTGTTATAACTTGAAAGGGTGGACAAGCGCTATATTGATGCCTATGGATTTAGAGTGAGCTGTCATAAAAGCTCTTGTAAATGAAATGCATAGGTGTTTCATTACTTTTGCCCACACAGTGTAACTAGCCTGATTGCAGACAGTTCATTAAATAACTGTTCTGTAGTATAGTATTGGTATACTTAATGGTGAATTAAATTGTCACACATAGTTTAGAAGTCTGATTAAAATAGAATTGGCCATATTTCTTGTTATAAGAATCGCTGCATTTAAACATTGTATTGATGAGGGGCCAGCTGCCAGTCTGATAAAAATAAATTACTTATTATTACTGTTGACATATATCAAATAAATGCTTTGAAAAAAAATCACATCGGCACTAGGAGAATGCAATGCCACTTCTTCATTAGGCTCTGCCGGTATTTTTTTGGAGGTTGCATTGTTGGCTGATAACAGTCAATAATGGCTCCTAAACATTTTATATAATTGTATGACTTCATGTGGGCCTAGACTACAAATAATGCTACGTGGCTTATAATAATTCAAAAACATTTCATATTTACTTTACCGGTCAGTTCGTTTTTATGTTTTTATAGCGCTTACTCATCTTTTTTTAATGTTTTGAAGAACCAATGTAAAGATTTAAAGATCACTGGAATAGAAATAACTATAAAATGTACAATAGTTTGGCCAACATAGAGTTAACTATTCAAGAGAATGTTGCCTTGTACTCACTACATAGGAATTCATAGGAAATTCTTCAGAGATCCTCACCTTAAATCTTTAATCACTTGTATATATGTATTCGTACAACACTTGGAGGAAAGATGAGGCATTATCATAGAGCTGGAATCAATCCAGCACAAATCACCCTGACCATAAAGTCATTTGGCTCACATGTCAAGAGAGTGATAAGCCAGATGTGACATACAAAGCATCCTAATGGCCTTCATTACTGTGACTTTAATCCTATGTGAGGGATTGGGAATGAGCAATGTCACATCTGTATACCCTGTTAAGGCAGCTATGGTGAAAGCTTATGCAGCTTCATTGCTAGTTATTATTTAACTATGCATTATTCTTATAAATGGTGCCAGTCAATATTTTTAAAGGGAATGTGAAAGAATCAACATGTTAAAAATACAGTTTAGATGACATTTAGATGTCCTCCGACTACAGTCCAATGTTTTCCATTAACTCGTTGACTTGCATGGCCAAGTGAAATCCAAATATCGAATTTATCTTGGTCATGGTTCTGTCCAAGGTAAAAATATGACATGTGCATGTCCCATAGAATAACATGGGGATGAGTGCTATCCGTCACAACAACATTAAAGCAGTGGACCAATTATTAAGGTCATCTGAATGAGCCCTAAAACACATCATTTTTCAGTGAGGCGCTCTGCAGACACAGAAATGTCTACACTAAATAATAAACATAGTGCATGTCACACTCTGATCAAACTCTGAGTTTGATCAGAGTGTGATTTGCATAATCAAACCAATTCTCTCATGTGACTCTAGCCTTAGTAGAACTGGACATGGTTTAAGGTATGAGTGTGACTCCCTGTGCCAAAAATTTCACCAAAATTGTGGTGCAAATTTTTAGGACAAAAAAAGCCAAAAAATAATTAGGATAAACTTAGACTTCACTGTCTTAAAATACACCAGGCAAGATCACTATAAGCATGTCATCAAAGAGGGTTCTTTTTTTGCAAACTGCTTCTAAACAGGCAAATCCCTTTTTAAGTATAGTGTATAGGGAAAAAATGCCACTGGCAAGTGACATAGAAAACATACTAGAAAACTGTAAAAAAAAATGGAAGATATAAATGCATCGTAAACAACACATATTTGATAAATTACTTACGTTGATGTGCTCTTTTCCATTAAACTTGGCTCTTATTTGAGGATTTCTTATAATGTCCAGATTAGTGCCCCAGACCGATATAGGAGTGTTCCCACTAGAAAATGCATTTTAATAAGAGATATACATTTTACTATAAAGTCTTTATGGGATGGATAACAGCATGCTACATAACATGCAATGATACAAAACCCAAGTTGGTAACATGGAATGCCTGTAAAATGTGATATTATGATTCATTAGAATACGAGGATTAGTGGCCGAGGTGTATCGTATATTCATGGAGCGCTACAGATGTCCGATCAGTTCAACCCTGTGGTGTATCCGCGCGCTAGCTTCTGTTCTGGCTAATAATAGAAGGCCAGCAGTAGGATCATATATTAGACTGTGATTTTCTCAGCAGGGAATAGCATGTAAAGAACAGTGAAAGCTTTCATTCCAATATTCGAAAATTGTGAGTAGCAAGAGGGGATAGAGAAATTTGCATTGTGACCCTCAACATCTACTACTGTAAAATACTGTAGTGATTTACTATAACAAGAAAAACACAATAAACTATATAGAATACATTGAGCGTCTATAGAGGATGTCTAGGATTAGACTGCACTCACACCTGTGTTTCAGGCTCTGTTTGGAGTTTTTGTTGCTGATTCAAGCTTATTTGAGAAATATAGCGCATCATAGAGCGTCAATGAATGCCACACATTACAGATCCCACAGCACTTTGTGGCTTCTGTTATTAATGTAAGGAACAATCTTAGTGTGAACATACTGTAGCATTTTGTTTTTCAGAAACAGTGTCACCTCTGGTGATGTTTGGTATTGCAGCTTTTCTTTATTTAAATCAATGTAACTAATCTGCAATATAAAGTAAGTAAAGCACTGGGAAAAAATGAAACCATTTTTATTATCTTAGACAACCTCTTTAAATAAAATGTGTCACCAGGTGTTAGGGTTCAAGTTCCCGCTGCTGCACAAGGGGAGTC
>VIAB01001570.1:155439-177464 GCA_009801035.1 Oophaga pumilio
ATACTGGATTCTCTGAAAACTAGCAGTGTGGCTATTTCAAGATGAATGTCATTACTGTGCAACTACCACAAAATATCTCACCTATTATACGCAAACAGCACAGAGACAAGCCTCAAAACTTCTGCAACAAGGCTATTTGGAGTGATGAGACCAAAATTGAACTTTTTGGCCACAACTATAAAGGTTACATTTGGAGAGACGTCAACAAGGCCTATGATGAAAGGAACACCATTCCTACTGTAAAGCACGGAGGTGGATCGATCGCTGATGTTTTGGGGATGTGTGAGCTACAAAAGCACAGGAAATTTGGTCAAAGTTGAAGGAAAGTTGAATGCAGCATGTTATCAGCAAATGCTGGAGGCAAATTCGCAATCAGCCCGGAATCTGCGCATGGGACGTACTTGGATGTTCCAACATGACAACGATCCAAAACACAAGGCCAAGTCGACCTGTCATTGGCTACAGCAGAACAAAGTGAAGGTTCCGGAGTGGCCATCTCAGTCTCCTGACCTCAATATCATTGAGCCACTCTGGGGAGATCTCAAGTGCGCTTTTCATGCTAGACAGCTGAGGAATTTACAGGAACTGGAGGCTTTTTGCCAAGAAGAGTTGGCAGCTTTACCATCTGAGAAAATAAAGAACCTAATCCACAACTACCACTAAAGAATTCAAGCTGTTGATGTTAGAGGATGCAATAGACGGTATTAAATAGTGGGGTATGTGAACTTTTGATGAAGGTCTTTTGGCTGCTTTGGGTTGTCATTATAATTTTAAAAGAAACAACACAGTAGTTTGACAATAAATAACTTCACACAACCACTAACCATGAGTGGAGAAAATGTTTTGTTGTTATTATTCATATTCTCTGGAAAAAGGCCAAGAAAGGAAAAATTCTGTTGGGATATGTAAACTTTTGAGCACAATTGTAACGCCAGTGGTGAGCCATGTATATACTAACATAAGTGTAATTGACTCAACTTTTTATTCTTTGTGTATCACAATATCCAGTATAAGTTTGTGTTAACACTAACTCCAGTTGAAAAATTGAACAGATTAACTTCAGACCACTGTGTTTTAAGAATGGAAAGGGAATGATGCAAGATTGCAAGTCCTTCTAAATTTATGAGGAGTGCCACGGCCAGTGGCATTCATGCAACAAACTTGCATTGTGTTCCAAAGTCATTGCTTGATGTCACATGCTAGTAAGGATAAGGAAACAGATCGAAAACGATCCTACACATTCCAGAAAACACGTTTTCCTTCCACCGGGATACAAATGTTCGGTGAATGGTCTTCTATTTATATAAATAATGGAAATGGTTATGCAAACCTCTTGTTGCCAGTGTGTCCAAATCAAAATTACATCGGCTCTCAATGCATGACATTTGATTGATATAATCCCCACCTCCCCAATGAGTTTTAATGACCATTAAATGTCAATACCTGGTCACAATACTTATATTAGTGTTGTGACCAGTTATTGGCATTTAATTGATATTAAAACCCACTGGATATTAAAATCAATCAAAGTCACAAATTGAGAGGTGATGGATTTCCGAATTTGGTACACTGGCACCAAGAGGTTTGAATAATGAGATAGAGCTGTTTGTGTTCTAAAAGGAATTTTTATTGTATATATAGAGGTCTGGATTATAAAGCAATCATATCCAATATTAAGGGTCTGCATAAGAGCCAGCAGTTGCTGTCTTCCATAAAAAATGTAAATGCTTTATTGGATCATGTTAAAAACATAGATGGCTGAGAATAACAGACTATAATCTAAGTTTAATGGCAAGAGAAGAAAAGCACCTTACACAGGTCCACCTTACGCATATCCAGTATCACTATAAATTGGAGACGGTATACAAATCATTGAGATCCCAGAAGAGGGAAAATATGTTTTCCAAAATGGGTTGGATCTTTCTTCTGTGTATATATTCCTGCTACAACGAGACATCATAGAATGCTATAGCTACAAATGGATTTTGGAAAACAATACAAGAATGCTGAGTGCGTGCCTCCCGCCGGGTCATTCATCATAATTTCAGAAGGGCTTGTCATCTTGCACCATTACCTTCTATGCTTAAAACACAGTGGTCTGAAGTTAATCTCTTCAAGAGTTCAACTGCAGTCCCTGTTAACACAAGCTCATACTGAACATTCCAATACACAAAGACTGACAAGTGGAGGTAAAGACACCGAGGTCAGTATACACAGGGATCATACGAGAGATCGGGCCAATTATGCAAATGACAATCGGCTCAAGCTATGTCAGAATTTGAGCCAAGTGTCAGTGGTCTGTGCCCCCATCTTCTCGCATGAGAGAATCGCAGTACTGGTGCGGAGGAAAAAAGGAGAAAGTCATTTCTCCATGTCCTCCTTTGCTGGCGTCCATTGAATTGACTGCACTCGGATGACATCTGAGTGTAGTCTGATGTTTCACAGGCACCCAGTCTTGTATGGGTGAGTGTGATCTAATTCTTGGATGCACCTGCAGCATGCTACGATTGTTTTCTCATATTGAATCGGTATGATAAAATAATTGCACTGCCCCATAGTATAACATTGGGCCGAGCGGTATCCAATAAAACATCGCATAGCACTCGACTATGTTATACGGCAGTGTAAGCGAACCCTAGCTGGCACTGTTAGAGTTAACATTCATTGTAAATTCTAAAGAAACATTGCTGCGCTCGGCGGGTGCGTTGGGTGCCGATCCGGCTCCTGCTTAGTGCCATTCATGAGGAAACAAATTACTGAAATCAAGTTGCATTACCCATCACCATGAAGAGGCAGAGGCAAATTCTCCTAGAGATAAACTCTCTTTCCTAATGTGCCCTTTTCAGATGAAATAATTAAGGAAAGAGTGCAATGCAGTCAATTTTCAGTAACACTTCACTTCAAACGCTCCATCATTACTAACTCATTAGACGCTTGTGCAGATCTCGCATGCTTTTCCCACAGGCATTTCAATGCAATTTGGTGTTAATGAACACTTAAAAACACTTCCGGATTAAGTTGTTGCAACAATAGATGTGATGAACTATAAAGTTGCATTAAAAAAATCAGTCTTCCATTCAGTACGTTTCACATATGCCTGAGATATAGAAAAGCCAGGCATGCAAATCCACACCGTCAACAAGTTTAACACTGCTGACACCGCAGAGACCTGTGTGGTTGTCAGATAATGGTCCGTACATTTATTTCATAGCTTTTGTTGAGATGTCTCCGGTCTTTCGTTCCATAAGCATTGCAGCTCAACAGCTATTGAATGCTGAATTATTGATCTGTACAGTACTCGAGTCTGGAGATTTCCTGGCGTTAGCTGACCTAAGATTCTGTATCAACTAATATCTGAGTACAGGCAGCACATGGAAGCAGACTATAGAAACCTTTTTAAGTGATGGCTTACTTCCATCGCTATGCATGACCATCCACTGCAAATATTACCGTCAAAAGTTGTTTTATAGTTATGTATTAAAGTACAACTCCACTAAAAAACTTATTCAGATGTTGTATTAGTCTTCGCCTGATGAAGAGACCTGAGTAGTCTCGAAAGCTTGCAATTTGTTACCATCTTTTCAGTTAGCCATTAAAAGGTATCAACCACTGAGGACTCTCAAGTCTAAATATTTTTCTATCTACTGGCTAACACGGTATGAAGATACACATCTTTCCTATACTAAAAAACTTAAACATTGAAGTGTTTCAGAGAAGGATATACCTGGCTACAAATGCACAGTCAGGCTCTGATATGTGCTGCCTGTGGTTTGGACAAAATTAATCTAGTCTTAGGTTCTCTTTAAATATCAGGATACAAATCTTTATTAAATCAACATGGCTACCAAAAGATAAAAAGACTAAAGTGTGGTATAATAAATAAGGTATAAAAAATAATATATAATGTCAAACTTGGATTAAATGGAATACAGGCAGCTATTTTGATGATTGAGAAAATAAATCCTAGTAGCCTTAAAGGGAATCTGTCAGCAGGTTTTTGCAACCTAATCTAAGAGCAGCATAATTTAGAGAAAGAAACCCTGATTCCAATTTTATATGTCTTAATTTACTGAGTGCAGATATTGTGACACAATCAGAGTTTATAGATGTACCATGCAGCAGAGCTCAGAAAACTAATCCCACCCATACCACAGCATTCTATGTCCACTGTCTATTGACAGTGAGCTGCTTATCAGAGGAGGGGGCGTGGTCAGACTATTTGGCAATAGGGAGCTAGTCTGGGCAAGCATCATATTCTGGTGATAACACATTAATTGTATGGAAACAATAGCACACAGTATGATAAGAAACACATCTCTGAAATCTGTGTCTCAGCTGCCTTCAGATTACATAGCAAAAACCTGCTGACAGATTAACTTTAAAAATCTTTACAATGAAAAAATAAAATCCATCTTGAATCTAATTTGACAATGGTAATAAATGGATGACATTTTATTTTGATACTTGCTTCAATTTGCTTAACCATTAATAATAACAGTGATTTTGACTTGGTGGTGCCCATACTTTTATATGCCCTTGAGTATATAATAAATATATTTGATTTCATGTCATAACATTGTGGTTACTTCGACCTGGTGGCTTTGTAGGCTTAATATCTTTGTAAGATATGGCAGTAGGGATGTCATAATATTCACAACTTGTAACAATTTCTTTAAACTTGTCATTCACACACTAAAGACTTGTAGTTATTAAACCATTTTATACCTTTAAGAAGTCTTACATTTACTTTTTAATAGTAGGAAATATACATTATTGCTATTAGCAGCACTTACAGTATGTTGGAATGTATACATTTTAACTTACCACAAAGTAGTACAGAAATGAGGATTTCACCATAAACCCATCTCTGCACTCTCCCACACAGACATCTACGAATCCTGCATGCTGGCTTTGCTGGGCACTACCCATTTCACACACAATTCTGGAAATAATGAAAAGAAAATAAATCAGTGTGTGAAATAATACATACAGTATGTATAAAACCACTGATAATGGAATGCATGATTGACACTGATACTATCAGTTTATTGCTTTTCAGTTTAGTAAGACCTATGAAGCAGGTATACAAAAAACAAATA
Organism: Oophaga pumilio; assembly: GCA_009801035.1. NCBI lineage: Eukaryota > Metazoa > Chordata > Amphibia > Anura > Dendrobatidae > Oophaga > Oophaga pumilio. The sequence continues at coordinate 160,539 of VIAB01001570.1, forward strand.
ATTGACATAAACTATGAAATATATACATTGCTCAAAAAAATAAAGGGAAGACTCAAATAACACATCCTACATCTGAATGAATGAAATATTCTCATTGAATACTTTGTTCTGTACAAAGTTGAATGTGCTGACAACATAATCACACAAAAATCATAAAAAAAAAAAATTATTAACCAATGGAGGTCTGGATTTGGAGTCACTCACAAAATGAAAGCGGAATGTAATGTCCTTAAAACAAGTCAAAATGATGCTCAGTAATGTGTGTGGCCTCCACGTGCGTGTATGATCTCCCTGTGCCTGTATGACCTCCCTACAATGCCTGGGCATGCTGCTGATGGAGTGTCAGATGGTTTCCTGAGGGATCTCCTCCCAGACCTGGACTAAAGCATCCACCAACTCCTGGACAGTCTGTGGTGCAATGTGACGTTGGTGGATGGAGCGAGACATGATGTCCCAGATGTGCTCAATCGGATTCAGGTCTAGGGAACTGGTGGGCCAGTCCATAGCTTCAATGCCTTCATCTTGCAGGAACTGCTGACACACTCCAGTCACATGAGGTCTGGCATTGTCCTGCATTAGGGGGAACCCAGGGCCAACCACTCCAGCATATGGTTTCACAAGGGGTCTGAGTATCTCATCTCAGTATCTAACGGCAGTCAGGCTACCTCTGGCGAGCACATGGAGGGCTGTTTGACCCTCCAAAGAAATGCCACCCCACACCATTATTGACCCACTGCTAACCCCGTCATGCAGAAGGATGTTGCAGGCAGCAGATCATTCTCCACGGCGTCTCCAGACTCTGTCACGTCTGTCACATGTACTCAGTGTGGACCTGCTTTCATTTGTGAAGAGCACAGGGCGCTAGTGGCGAATTTGCCAATCCTGGTGTTCTGTGGCAAATGCCAAGCGTCCTGCATGGTGTTGGGCTGTGAGCACAACCCCCATCTGTGGATGTCGGGCACTTAGACCATCCTCATGGAGTCGGTTTCTAACCATTTGTGCAGACACATGCACATTTGTGGCCTGCTGGAGATCATTTTGCAGGACTCTGGGAGTGCTCCTCCTGTTCATCCTTGAACAAAGGTGGAGGTATCGGTCCTGCTGCTGGGTTGTTGGCCTCCCACGGCCCCCTGCAAGTCTCCTGGTGTACTGGCCTGTCTCCTGGTAGCACCACAAGCCTCTGGACACTATGCTGACAGACACAGCCAACCTTCTTGCCACAGCTCGCATTGATGTACCATCCTGGATGAGCTGCACTACCTGAGCCACTTGTGTGGGTTGTAGAGTCCGTCTCATGCTACCACAAGTATGAAAGCACAACCAACTTTCAAAAGTGACCAAAACATCAGCCAGAAAACATTGGTATTGAGATGCAGTCTGTGGTCCCCACCTGCAGAACCACTCCTTTATTGAGTGTATCTTGATAATTGCCAATAATTTCTATCTGTTGTCTATTCCATTTGCACAAAAGCATGTGAAATTGATTGTCAATCAGTGTTGCTTCCTAAGTGGACAGTTTGATTTCACAGAAGTTTGATTTACTTGGAGTTATATTCTGTTGTTCAAATGTTCCCTTTATTTTTTTGAGCAGTGTATATATAGTCATGACTGTTGATATATACTCTCTAGTTCTTCGTCAGGAAACCCTGATCCTCTAAAACCCCAACAGTATTTCAACATCTTGCTGATCCATAAACACTACATATGGCCCTTTCTGACCTGCATACAGCAGTATAAAGGTCAGTATCCAGATAGTACTGTATTGTGGGACTGGAGAATCAATATTTGGTAGTTGAGAAAAGAATGGCTGGATCCTTTATGAAATGTATCAGAAAATATTCATACAACCAATAGTTTGTAAGAAACCCATCCTATTTATAAAAAATGAATTCTATTACCCATTGATTTCAAAGAACTTAAGTGAATGAAAATATTTCAATTCAAAGGCTGAAAATCTGTACTGAGCTTATCCAACTGTCATATTGTTTGGCCCCTATCTGGTGTCAGAAATGCTTGCCTATGTATAGCTGTTTGCATGTAGTTTCTGTAATTAAGAAAAACAGGATGTCAAGGGAGGACATACCATTTGTGCAACCTGTGCAGCCACATAATGGCCCAAGAAGAAAGAGTCCCATTTCCATTTCCCTCCAAAGCAGGTGGAATTGTGCATCATGATGAGGTTTGGGACTGCAAAGCGCCATTACATTGTTCTTGCACAGGGGCCCCTTCAGTCTGTGTGAGAACGAGGTCCCTGGATCCCTTTTTGTTACTCCAGAAATATGTATATGAGTTTTACAGACAGCCATCTACGCTTGAGACTCTTTACACTATAGTCTATGGAATTTAAGTATACAGTGGGGACATACAGATTCACACATGACCTTCCCTTTTTCTAAGTAGGCGTAAAAGGGTACCCTACTATTGGTGCAGATTACACTTTGTGGACTAATGCCTATCATCAGGCATTCATAGTATATAAGTTTGATATGCTGGAAATGTCTCAGATGGTAATTTGATAATGTGGACCTTGGGCCAGAACAGGGATGTGCACCCCTAGTTTACTGTATCAGTGCCTGCCTTCTAAGAAACTATGGCCCGGTTTTTTATGACAAGAAGAGGCTATCAACTTTTCTGTCAAAACATTAATGGTGCAATTCAAGTAGAGACAGTAGAAATCCTGAAAGTAATTAGTTGAAACACAAAGTGTACAAATAAAAGAATACAGCAGCACCTTGTAAGAGCAAAGATGCATACAAACATTGAATATCTGAAAATTAGACAGCATAGAATATACTTATAAAATGAAGGTACTTACAGCATAAATTGGCCAGTTCATGAGTGCCCATCAGCCATGACAAGCTGTATCTTTCTTTCATGACACCCTAAACCTAATATTTTTCAAAAATTCTTCTCCTGGGATGGGTTAGGGTTCCATCCAAGAAACGTCGTTGCTGGTGGGCACTCATGAATTGGCCAATTCATGTGCTAAGTAGCTTTATTTTTAAAAGTATATTCTATGTAGTGGTAATGCTTTCCAATGTTCATATATTCAATGTTTGCCTACATCTGCATTATTTTGTCTGTATGTCATGCAGAAATAGCAATTGCACCTGTTCCTGCTTGCTTTATTCTCTTTGCAGGTGCTGGTCAGGTTTTTTGTTTTTTTTGGAGTGAAACAGACAAAATTAACCAACTTTGAGCTTCTAAAGTATTAGGTCTAAAAGGAATTATATTGCATGCTGCATAGTCTCATTTAGATAAAGACATCATTGGTCAAGTTTGTTATTAGAAGCCCTAAAAATGGAGCTTCAAGGAAAAATGCAGCCCCATATAGAATCCGGGATGGAGCATCCTGCAGTGTGTGCATGATAACAAATAGCAAAATCAGTCTTACTTACCTCCTGCGCTGACTATCTGCCTCTGCCCACTGCCACCAGGCTTAGTTCACATGACTACTGTCACTTACCATCTACCTTGGCATCACTGCTGAATGGCAGATTGGCTGCAGCAGTCACATGCGGCAGTTGTGACATTACCACTGCAGTCATGTCAAAAACAACAATGGGCAGCGTTGGAAAGACAGCACTGGAGCAGCATAGGTTAAGTAAGACTGTTTTTTTTAAACAAAGTAACCCTATGGAGATAAAAAATGAAAGTGGAAAATCCCTTTAATATCAGCAGACACATGATGACATATGTGTGATACGACATATAAGATCTCAAGGTAATCACAGAACAGCACACGTAATTTTAGTCACCCAAACATGCAAATATGAATGGTGCAAGATATAGACATTTAGTGTGAAAATATCCATGATCAGTAAATTGATATTTTCAGAAATATGTTCATATTTCTGTAAAGATCTTTGCAAGCACAGCCCCATATAATTATCAACCATGACTCACTGCTCTGCGGGAATATATTCCTCAATCAAAGGAGTACACTTGACTTCTGCAACCTTCACATTATTCTGAATTTCCCAAAACTCCAGGCCCAAATTTTCTCCCCTAATTGTTACTTTTGTACCTCCATCACGGGGACCAGTCAGAGGAATTATCTAAAAGAAATAAAAAAAAAATAACTTTCCATATTCAGAAAAAATATTACATGGTAGAAGAATCTTGTCAATGAGTAACAATTCAATTTCCTATCCTGACCTGACACGTCTGAGTTAATCATTTCATAACCTCTGATGCCCTACAATACAGTGAATGCACAATTTGTTACACAATGGAATAATCTTTTGCAAACAGAATTAGTTATAAATGTGACACAGAAAATTAAAACTCCTATCTCATGATGAGGGAACATCCTGGTGGAAGTAGAGGCTGTGGAAAAGATGTAGATTTTGTAACATCATCTTTCCATATTGCCTTAAGCCAAACACAAACCCTTGTAGGTCTAAGCACTGAATGCATAATTAGCTCTCTGGTGGTAGTCTGCGGCCCCTGAGACTTGTGATAAGCTTTTATTGAGCTCTGTAGCGTCCAACTCCTCTGCAAGCATTGCTAACCTTTATAGGATGCTATTGAATACACTACACTTTGATGGATTGCTTCCCTACTTATGTTTTAATTAGTACAAGAGTGAAATGCTTTAAAGGAAACTGCCATTACTGTCTTTGGATATGTAACTTAGCTTTAAATATTAGGTTCAGATTTCTACTACTCCCGTTTCTCACTTTAACATCAAGGTGTACTTGAACGCGTTTCGAACTTGGGACCTTTCGGTTGTAACAGGTGACCAAAATGAATAAACCCGTTGCCTATTTAGACTAAGTACTATAGAAAGATATTTAGGCGTAGCTTGGACTATAGGCAGAAGTAAAGCAATAGCTATGACAATTTCTTCACCTTGATATCTTTATTACATGTTTCCTAAAGGCAAAGTTAAGCAACTTTATAAATAGCCTTCATTTTACTGCTGTAGAAGGTCTAAAAGTCCTTAAAACAGATGAATCCTTATGCAAAAATGTTACAAATCAATAGGACCTTCTAATAGTTCTCTCTGCTTTCTCACTTTTCCTTTTCTCACTGTTAGAGGTAACAGAAGGAAAGGTGTTATACATGGATTTGCACAAAGTGGAGACAAAAGAAAGTATCTAGAGTGTGAGAAAGGGCAGAGAAAACAGGCCACAGAAAAAGGAGCAAAACACACAAAGATGACATAATGGATTAAAGCTATGCTAATATGTGAGCTAATAAAGACAGTAACTCACTGGATACACATAGATCTTATATACAACCTATATTACTGAGAGTGTCACTCCTACGAAAGAAAAATCTGAAACTTGAAGCAGGCTGTAAACTTCATATTAAGTGAAAATTAATATTGCAGAATAAATCTTAGGGCAATTTACTTATGGTAAGTAACCAACGAGATATGTGAAATATTATTTTTATATGTCAAATATGCCCTAGCCTTTAAACTTTTGAGTAATTATAATGTTACAATGTTTTCTAAGCTGCAGTTCTAATGTATTCTCAGCTATCCTTAGTTTCCAAACAGTAAAATAAAGTTAAATAGCGATGGAATATGGTTACCGTAATATTTATTGCATTTGGGACTCTGCAACCTGAAATTTAGCCAATGATGGTAAGGCTAATTTTCACTATTTATTAGTGCTTATCTTAATTTGCGTTTGGGAATAAAGTGGGATACCAGCCCTTTTTTACCCACTGGCTGACAGACCATCACTTTTTCCCCCAATTATTTACTGTAGTTCAGGCAGAGAGTTCACGAATGTGATAAACGTGGTTTAATATGGCTACTGAGATATCGCCATTTCAGAAGTCTGTTCTGAAAGTGCAGTTTAATTAACAGACATTTCCATGCTAATGTCTCGCTAGCTCACTGATAATGTGGCATGTACGTTACAGTTTAATAATTAATGGGCCATGAGGAGGCTTATCCAATATCATATATAATTCAATAAACTAATTTGACTCATTCCTAATCTATCTGAATAGAATTTTAGTTGCATTAAACATTTCATATAACACACCATATTCCACAATTTCATCCTACTCCAGATCATTTTTCATGCATTTGCCTGATATTACGCAAAGTATAATTAATGGAGGCCTATTATGTCAAATAAATGCTAATAGAGAAATTAATTGCCATTCATTTTCTAATTATGAGTGAAAGTTGGAAAGCGGCATCTTCAGAATCTGCTACATGGAGAATTTTGCTGTGTACTAAACTTTGGAGCTCGCATCAAAAATCTCAGCCCAACAGGGTCTTCAGTTCGTGAGGCAGCTGACAATGCACGATCTTCAGTGCTTATTGTCATAGGCTTTTAAAATAACACCAAAAGTGTGCATTTCAATGTATGCATAAAAAATATGAAGGTAAGGGAGAGTTAGTTTGAAATATCTACTTGTCACTGTAATAAGGTGATTGATATACCCAAAGTTTTGAAGCTAATGAACAAATAAATCAGTGTCTTATCACAATTTTAATATATAGCACTGTAGGTCATGGAAAGAGAACAAGACTTAGCCTTAGAGAACATGAAGATGGTTCCCAACATCTAATAAAACTTACCATTCGTACATTTTAAATACATTAGTTTACTAATCCTTTACCATTTGACTAAGTCTTATTGCCCTCAGATCGTTGTGCACTGTTTCTTCAGTCTTTCCAAATAGTAGTTCCCCAAAATATTGCCCTCAGCACTAAGTAGATTTAATTCCTAAATAAGTGGCTCCTAACCTTACTGACACAGTGGAACTTCTGAAAAATGCTTTTACTCCTGGGAAACTCTTTAATGCCTTTCCTAAAAGTAGAGGAGCAAGGGAATAATAAAAAAAAATTCATGTCCAATATTATAATTTGGCTCCGATAGATTTACTTACTGCCTTGTAGAGTGTTTTTGAACAGGATCATCAGTTTACCCTTCCTAATCTAAATGTGAGACATCTTGCTCCAATGTCCATGGGTCCAGATGAACCCCTAATCAAAGCTCAAGGTACTTCAGGATTACTGGAAAACCATGGTTTCGGAATAATTGACCAATACAGTAGTTGACCCCAAAAGTGCTATTAATCCCAACTATAGTAGTGTTACCATTGTAAAAAGTCAGCTTCTACTTCATTGATAGTTAAAGAGTCGCTTGCGTGTAGACATCTGTTTCTGTGCCAATATCTGTTGTAAGTGAGTTGGACAAAATGTGATGTATTTGATAACAGAAATCCAGAACTGTCTCCTTAACACTTGTCCGGAATAGATGTGGATAGCAAGGAGTGCCTTGGTATATAGGATCATACATTTTCTATATATCTCTCTATCTATCTACACTGTGAGTGCAGAGTTTAAGTCTCAAGGATTTTAGAGGCTTCAAAGATCAAATAGATCAATGTGAGCTCAAATATTTTATTTTTATGAATTGCATTTACTTTGTACTAAGTACTAAAGGAAGGCCACAGGACGTCACATAGGAAGTCTCTTTGTCAGTCTATTTGTGACCATGTCAATTGGGGTCCCGGTAGAAGTCTTTAGGTCCATCATTAAAGGAAACCTGTCACTAGATGTAACTGCCCAAACTACATTTTTTCTAAAATGCTACAAAGTTTAAAAAGCCGGCTGGGGACTATAGGAAAGAATGTGACTAATCCGGCAAACTTCCAAAAACTATATTTTCTTTAAAATGCTGTCGCATTTTGGAAAAAGACATGAGCAGCCAGGCTTTGGCTCATGCTTCATATGGTTTGGACAGCATGAATCTAGTGACAGGTTCTCTTTAAATATCAGGATTCACCTGTGTACTATTCTATTAACACAACATGGCTGCCAAAAAAAACATAATGCAGACTGAATATGTGTTTTTTTATTCAATTACATTTAGATTAGTAAAAATTTAGTTACTTAAATTAACAATCGTTGTCCTTTTAGGGTAAAAGTAATAAACCTCCAGTCATTCAATCCTGTTTTAGGATGAAGGCATAAAATGTAATGCTGTCCTGTCAAGGAGGGATTAATCAGGATACAATCAGCTATCTAGATGATTGAGGAAATCCTAGTAGCCTTAAAAATCTTTACATGAATGTATCAAATCCACCTAGATCCTAATTTTACATGTCTGCAATGGGCACTACAAACAAAGGAAGAAGGCAGCACGGATGCCATGGTAATTGATGGATGGTATTTTCCTTTGTTACGCGTACAGTGCAGTGACTCTCTGGATACGGTCAAAATAAAATGTTGTAGCACCTTTCCTACATGGGAAAAAAATTCAATTATTATACGGAAATGGAAAAAATATTGAGGCTTAAATGTTCAATCCTGTACTCTAATTGAAAAGTAAATGACAGTTCAGACACAGGGTTTATGAAATAGTAGGCGTCTACCAGCGACAGAGCCTGCCGAGGTGCTGTAGCGTTGAAATAAATACATCGGATCATAACAAGCTGTCAGACTTTACACCCGCTGCTAACAGCAGCATAATGTTACAGCTTTGCTTGTCATCTTCGGGAAGTAGTTTGCATCTGGGCAATTTTATAGAGCTTTAATTTCAAAGAGTGTCAATATAAATGTAGTCATCAGTAAATAACCGCGGCTGATAACATTTTTCTCTCCTCCCATTTCATTGCCCTGCATACAGTATTTCCACTGGAAGGAACCCAATAAAGAAACAGTTATGTATCCAGACTTGTTAGCTGCCGAGTAGATAGTATATCAGTTTGATCACCTCCACTATAATGGTGCGGAGATTAGAACTACACACTTATACCCACTTCAAAAAGCCTCAAATAACATGTACTATACACTTTAAAGCTTGGTGAAAGGATCAGTAGTGCAGGGACTAATGCTCACTGGAAGAATAAGCATTACATATACATACCTGTGTTATTCGGGGATTTTCACATTTTGCATGAGTCCCCGATAATTCAAGCCAAGGTTTTTCTAAAGCTGAACAGTGCTGCTTGAGTGTACATTTGGATTCTCCGGCACACCAACCACATTCAAAGTCTGGATCCGCCTTTAAGCACAGGCCACAGCTGGGTCTGGTAGCACCACACTTGTACAGATGCACTAAATTCAGTAGAAAACAGAAAAAAATAGGTAAACCTGCTGATTATACATTAGAATATATACTTTTTTTCACTTTGATACTTAATTGGGCAAAACATTCATAAATGGGAAATGTAGCCAAAATGTAATCTCATATGTTGTAAGTATTCGGCACAAGATCACAATGATAAAGTCTGTGATAATCGACCTTCTTTCCAGAATGAAAGGTCTTTATCCTTGGCATTATTCATAGATTTCTGCTAATGAAAATCTGAGATGATCATTTATGCCACGGCCATTATGTCATCAGTTTGCTTAGTACACAGTCCGATAAAGAGGGTATATAGCATGGCACTACCTGGTGCTTCTATAATTGACCATCTGTAATTATAATGGAAATGGTGGTCATCTTACATGTAGGAAGCAAAAAGGATATTCCATATAGTAGTGAGGAACATTGGTACCCAATAAAAAAGGAAAATCTATCTTCTTTATAAAGTCGAAAATCTTAAAAACAGTAGAAAGTGTGAGAGGCATTGGCAGTCAGCATCCACAGTAAGCCGGATGTTAATGACTGCCTATGACTTCCTGGCTTTCTGCCGTTTATCAGTATTCTATATAAATGTAATAAAGAAGATAGATTTTACTCTTTAGTGACTGTCTACGTTCTTCGCTAACATATAGATCTGTGTCAGAAGTTTAGAGACAGCAATGTGAAAAGAGTTTAAGCTTTATATTTCGACAAGTGAACACTCCAACTTTTCCCGGTACTTGATGGTAACCATAGGCAGCTACATGCAAACATGGTACTGTCTCCCCACTGATTGACAGAGAGAAAGGCAGGAACCAGAGCATCACTGCAGCAGGGACGGGTTAAACGGGTGACTATTGGTAATTTTATTGTTCTACAACAGTCACAGGCTTTTGAAACAATAACAAAAATAAAAATGGTTAATCCCATCTAAGCAAGTTATCTATCTGATTCAGATCAGGGTTCTGTTTCCAATTGGGACCCTCAGCAATTGAAAAGTAATCCCTTATTTTGTAGATAACTATTACCTTGCTAATTTAGGAATAATCCTTACTCATTGTCAACAATCTCGATTCACAATAATTTTTACACCTTCACAATTTTTTTTTCTTCTTTCAAACCATCTAAATTAAAATAAGAAATTAAGCAACTTTGCAAAAAATGTTAACCTTAAAAACAGTGGCCCAAAATTTATAAATTGTTTTATAACAGTAAACTTCCAAAAATGAGCAAATTGTGGGAAGCAGAGACCAAGGCTAAGATACATTTGTTAAGCTTTATCGCCAGAAAATGTCCCAAATTTTGGTGCAAATCTTTACCAGTTTATAAAAGGTGTAGATGTCATATTCTGGGGTTAGCACGGTGTAAAAGTGCACCAAATTTACTAGTTGGTGTGCACCTTTTAATAGATTTGTCATAATGCACTTCAATTATCTTTTTTTAGACTGACATATAAAATGGGAGTCTTGATAAATCTGCTGGAGTGTGACTACTGCTTCTTGTAGACCTATAAGTCCCTATGGTAATAAACAGTAAATAAGCCCTGTGAACTGTATTTCTGCACTCATATTTATTGTAACTGCAGGATCAGGCCACACAGAGTTTGTACATTATCTGTTACCATACAGGAGCATAAGGCAGCATATGAGCTGTTCTGGAAAAAATATCAAAATGTTTTAAAAATGTAAAATAATGTAATGTTGTTTTATTTCTCATTTTCAAATAATTGGTACCATATTAAAAGGTGGTTGGACACGACCATAAAGTGTTATTCACAATTTTAGTTTTCTTTTAAAGGGGTTATGCAAGACTTTGGTTATTTTTCCTTATGAGGCCGGTAGGCAATTGCTAACTATCTACCTATTTTGACCGGCCACAATCTCTGCAGGCTCGGGCGATGACTCTCCTATTAACAGGGCAGCTCTTTCAGGCTGTTCTGTCAATGGAGTTTTAATGCCTATGACATGCTGATTGATAGCCGGCTTCCTTACAGTTAGTGAGCGGACAGCTGCCATCAATCAGCATGACATCAGCAATGACACCCTATCAACAGAGCAGAGCAGAAGAGAAGAAGCTGCTCTGTCAATGTGATGCCATCGGAGGCAAGAGAATAATCGACAGAGAAGGTCCTTTACCATTCTAAGCTGACAGAGATCGTTGTCGAGCAGAATATGCAGGTAGTTCGCAACTGCCTACCGGTAAGTTTTTACCCCATTACAAAAAAAATAACTAAAGTCTGGAATAAGCTGTGAATGTGATTTAAAAATAACAATATATTCACCTGTAAAACATTCCATTACTCCTGCCCTGTTGCTTCCAGTTGGGTCTCTGCAGCCGCTGCAGCCAATCATTGACCTCAGCAGTAATATTGATGTACAACATGTAGGGATGAGTGAATTGATTTGTAGGACCTTGGTCCAAAGTCCATATCAATAGCCCATAGCCGCTATGAACCACCCCTAACCAGGTACTTTTCTGGCTCCTCATCTGATTAGTAGTCTTGGTGTGATGTAATTGTTGCATGAATGATGTCGTGCCAGGACTGCAAATTAAAAGAGAAACCGGCATGCCAGGAGTTCCTGTCTAATGGCCATGGACTACTGGTGTACTAATTTGATTGTATCTAACAGCATGTGATAGCTGCAGTAAATAAATTCATGGCCCGGAGACTTCCGAAGCAGTGATGCTGGAGTGGCAGGGGATTTAACAGGTACAGTAGATATTGCAATTTTTTTTTTCATTTTATCACATTCCCAAATGTTAGAAAAAAATACACTCCACAAAATGCTTTATTTAAAAAAAACCCTACACAGCTGCTTAGTTTTAAAAATTAAAATGAGGGCAGTAAACGCCATTTGAAATTATAGCATTGTTGATACCGACAGAGCTCTTTATTATAATGTAGGATGATATATGAAAGCAGAGACCAAACTGGATAATAGATATAATAGAAAACCTCAAGCTTTGTCCTCTCGAAAAGGGAATGAATTCTAAAGACCTACTTCAATGGCTATCAACATCGAGAGAGCTGGACAGAATTATGGTCCATACGTATGAAAACACATATGGCTTATAAAATATCAGCACGGCATTATCTATAAACACAAGATTTTACAGAGTTTTTTACGTTTTTTTTTTTTTTTTTACATCTTGAATACATTTTAGCCGAAAATTGAGTGTATTGATGGTGAGTGGATCTACTAACACTAGTCACAGAAAATAAATGATATGGAAATGTGTGATTGTGGAGTGATTCACTTTCAATGAGAGTTATAAAAAAAGAGTACTGAAAAGGTTAGGCATATGATACTTAACGGTAGGAAAGTGATGTTGCTATGGAAACTATTTTCTAGCCCAAACTGAAGTTCCACTTTACCTTTGTTCAGTGCTGGGTTGTCAATGCTGAAATCCCCATTCCATACTACGGTCAGCTCCACTGGGAGACTGTCAATCTCCATGCCTTCATAGTCGTACTTAAGGAAAAAAAAAGGAAATTTGGAGTTAAGAGGTCTTTGAGATATATTTCTTATTTCATTAAGGCTTACATATCTCAGAAGAATGCTACGGTGCTGTATGAATCTATGCTTTTGGGAACAAAAATCTTCCACCTGAGCTAAGAATAAAAGGCTTTGTGTGAATGATAGAAACTCAATTTGGACATAGAACTCCCATTATAATGTATAACCTTCTTTGCATGCTTCACCTTGCTTTCTTACGATACTCATGGGTTAACAAAATTCTAACCATTTACATGCACTCTTCTGTTTCTGTTAACAATTTGCTGATATACCAGTTTCCGCTAATAATTTGGCACTGCTACGTTGCTTTAGTTTTGAAGGCATCTACGGCGACATTCATGCTGAACTTCCAGATTCATAAATATAATGTCATGTCACGAAACTACCAGAATTACTGTGATAGTTCATAGAATCATAGAATTGTAGAGTTGGAAGAAACCTCCTGGGTCATCTGGTCCAACCCCCTGCTCAAAGCAGGATTCACTAAATCATCCCCGACAGATGTCTGCCCAGCCTCTGTTGCAAGAGCGTTTGATAATGAATGTACCATTTACGGCCCATATATAACTGTGACAACCCCTAATTTGAACCTTTTAAATAATATTCATTGTAGTAAAATATCTTCTCAATCTTAACTAAACTATATCTTTTAATATGTCATATCCCCTTTAAATCCATGTTTTTCTGGGGAGGTCAAGTTTTGAGACCCCTAACCATCACTAAAACCACAGGTCAGATGCGCTCAGGTGTACAGGTCCCATAGAAAGTGTGTGACTCGGTAGACTGCTTTGTGCATGCTCATTCATTACCTGACCTGTTCTGCCCAAGATTTGTTTGATCAATGGGTTACTAAAAATGTAACAACCACCCTGTTCAACAGGAGGCAATAATCTAGCAAAAAATGTTTAGAACCTTAGCGCCGCTTCTCATTACATAGATACATTTAACTGGATAGTGAACCACAGCCGTATTTGGCGCTCAGAAACCTACGTGTTACAGCAAAGAAGCCTGCTGTAGGTTTACCTTCACCTCAACACCTTGGAGACTTTTTATATTTTCCTAATGTACTGTAGTCGAGCCACTGGAGAAGAAATACACGCCGAACACAATGCATAAAAGGTAAGACTAATCTCTAGAGGAATTAACAATATATGTATTTTTTTCTCTACTTTTACTATCAGTTTTTCATGGGTTTCCTACAAGCAAAGGCAAAATACTTGTCAAGTAAATAAATCTGGGAAATATTAGGTTTGCGGTAAAGGCTTTAAAAATAAATGACATCTAATACAATTATAGGCCTACATAGGAACAAGAGGAACACATGTACGCCTAATGACAAGTAGTGTGCACACTAGTTTTTGCCGGAGGGCTGCCATTATCTCCTGCTCTGTCGTTTCGTTCAGTCATTGTAAAAGCCATGAAGCCAAATCAGCCCTGCAGAAAGTGAACATTTCAACCCATAGGACACATAACCTATCTAAAGATGTTTTTTTTTCTTAAATGTCAAAAGGCTCCTCAGAAACGACATAGAACGAAACAAATATAATTCTCTTTTATATGATACTTGTTATAGCCTTGATCATATACCGTGTATAGTAGATTAAGTACTAACATGATATGAATAAACCACACTCCTCAACATTGAAACTGTAGCACCAAAAAGGAAAAGCCTTGTAATTATGAAAATGACAGGATGCTAATAATATGCAAATATTGTAAAAATAGAAACCAAATGTTAAAAACATCTCTATATATTCACTATGATTATTAGCACCACGTGCTGAAATACACAAGGGTATACACTTTGGCATGCTATCAATGAGGATATTAAGGTTATTGAAGCATGTGCTGTCACAATGAAAGCAACTCCCTTTTCAGTTGAATGTTGTGGTGCTGAAAATGGCTTATGGGACACTTTGGAGAAGTGGCTAAACCACTTGTTACACAATTAATCCATTCTGTACTGCAAGTGAAATTTTGATGTCACATACCAAGCTTAAGGGTTCAAACAGTGTCCATAAAAACACTTGGAAGGTGATTATACAACATTAGGCTACAAACCAGATGTCTTGCTACAGGTGCTCTATTGACCTCACACCACAGCTCTCAAAGACTACCATGATGCTATGAGAATGGAGACAGGAATGGAAGTCGATCTTCTTCGGTGCTGAGTGCCGCTTTTTTCTTGGACCGAATGATAGCTAGGAATTGCTCGGGAGACCACATGGGAAATACCATGAAGAAGAGACCTTCATAAGGGATTTTGTGAAAATGTTGTTTTAATTTTTTTATTGTTTGGATATTAATACCATGTCTATCAATCATGTGATTTTCATAACTCCACGACTTTTACATCTTGATTTTATCATTTTAATGTCGAGGAGTGTCTTTGTTATTAATGTGCAGTATTGAAGAATTTCACATGAATTTATTTTTTAGAAAAATTTGATTCATGTCACAGGCTAAAATGGGAACTAGCATAGTTTAACTTTTAGCAAGTAACTTATCCTCATCTCTGCTGGCAGCACAGTGCCAATCCTGCCTTGAACTGTCTGACAATCTGGCTGCTTTGGACTGTCAAATAAAGACTTTTAAATGGAGATTTCAGTCCCGTCTCTAACTATTTCAAGACATTTCTGAGATGCTATAGTGTCTTATGAACACTTGAGTTCAGTTAAAGGCCAAGTGCTGACACCCTAACCAATCACTAAAAGAAAGAGGCAGAAGCACTTAGCCGAGTCAGAACCTTGAGCTCAAGCAATATATTTATATAATGTACACTGATTAGCCAAAACACTAAAGCTTAATATTGTGTTGTTCTCTCTCATGCTTACAAACAGCTCTGAAAAGTCAAAGTATATGTTTCACAGGACTTCTGAAGATATCCTGGGATGTTTGCCACCAAGCCATTAGCTTTGAATACAGTGTTGTAAATTATTCGGTGAGGCTGTGGATTGGACTTATTTATTCCGCACATCATAGAGATGTACAATCAGATTGACATTGGCGAAAACTTGAGAACAAGTCAACACCTTAAACTCTTTGTTATGTTCTTCTGAGCAATGTTTGTACTGTGGCAGGATATATTATCCCGTTAAGAGAGGGTACTACTAATAGGGAATATCATTGTTATGAAGAATTGTACTTGGCCTGCAACAATTTTTAGGTGGGTGGTACTTGTCAAATAAAGATCATCAAGATTGCCAAGACCTAAGGTTTCCAAACTGAGTTCTCCCTCTTTCCATAATGCATACTGGTGTTGTCACTTCAAAGATAACTGATGCAAACCCATAGACAACAGAATTTGTCATACCTTGCCAAGTTTTTCATTGCTCCATGTGACGTCCTAATGCTTAGGAGCCTACTATAAACACCCTCAGAAGTACCAGTAACTTTTTCTACAGTTAATGCTTTTGTCTGGGAATGAACCAGAGAACTAACCTTACCTCCATATGTGTATCAATGTAACTAATCAGTTGTCCTTCTTTGGACCCCACTTTGATAAGTACTAACACTGCATAACATGAACACCGACAAGGCCTGTCATTTTGGAAATGCTCTTTCCAAGTTGTCTAACTATTACAATCTGGACCTTGCGAAAGTCACTTACAAGTGCTTGTGTTTGGCCATTTTTTTGCTTCCAGCACATCAACTATAAAAACTGACCAGTTCACCTCTGCCTAAAAAATAGTACCCCTTTACATTATTTAACATATCACATCTCCATGTTGCATTTGGTATGTAAGGCCATACTGAAATCAAGTAAATATTGGCATTACCCTTAACTGTATAATCGAAAAGAACATGGAAGTGATATGGATTATTTATAAATGGATTGAATACAGATGATTTTAATACAAATTTTAGGCCAGATTGCAAAAAATCAGTCTTAAAGAATCTCTTTCCGATCACTTTCCAGTGCAATCTTTGTAGGAAGACTGATAGATGAAAGAATGTGAGCATTGACTGTGTAGTTTTGTCGGTTCGAAGGGAGCCATAAGTAACCTGCTCACAGTTTGATTTCTTGTCTTTAATGCTCACTGAGGCTTACACAGGGAATCTGCCGCCAGCTGCCTCTTTATATTAGCAAATTATTCATGTAACAAAAGGCACTTTTCAGGAGGTACAGCTGTTCAAGATGTTCAGGCAGAACCTCCAGGAAGGAAAGCAGTGCAGAGAGAATAACACACAGGTCTGACTTGGGTGCCATCCAAACTCTAAATCTACCTAAGGACCTATATATGTACTAGCAGAAGATTAAGGGTGAGATTATTATTCCTGAGGGTAGTTTCTTTCCACTAACATACAAGTGTAACAAACTGTGCTATACACTGTATGTAAAGGATTATATTTCATTAACT
>VIAB01001570.1:195076-205813 GCA_009801035.1 Oophaga pumilio
GAGCGGGCGTTCAGTGGTATGAGCCTGGTCCATGCAGTCTTGCTTAAGGCAGCCAGGCCAGAGGACGAGAGTACCCACTGACCCCGTTTCTAGACATTATAATGTATGTTAATCTCTAATTCATAACTATGGTACATACTACACAAAATTTATATCAATATGTGAAACAAATCATATTAATACTGTATTGTTATTTCTGTTGCAGTTATTAATATTGCATATGATAATTACTTTCTGAGTTTCTTATAAACATTTAAATGGTTACTATAATTCCAGCAAACTCTGTATAAATCAACAGCAGTGTCTGCACAATGACAGACCAGTCAGACACATGCAGATTATGCTGCAGCTTGCATCAAATTCATTTAGTTCAGTGCTGACTTCACAGCCACAAAGCTTAGTACTGCGGTATACTATATTCCCTGCTTCTGATGCTTTTTGTCTGTGTGATACATAGAAACAACAGCAGGAATCCCTATCTCTGCGTCTGCTGATAATGGAAGACATCTTAGAAGCTGGTCTCCACTTATTAGTTCACACAGACCTAAAAATTAGAGATAAAACCTGCAAAGGGTAAAATTACATTATATAAGTCCAATATTGGTCAGAAATAATGTTATTCCCCATGTACTTACAAGGCAACTTATTCTGGAAAGTTCCTGGAATTAATAGGTGCGCTTTAAATCTATAGCATCCAATCAAAACAATTTTTCATTTTTTTCTTAATTTCACACAAAATTGAAAATAAGAGAAAGCCTAACTGATCCACTCTACTCTACAAATATTTCTCTACTCTAGTACTGGAATAAATATGAATGAAGTTAAGTTCCCTTTCTCCATGATAGTATAGAGACTTACAGAGGTATTTTGGCACTGAACGCTTGAGCTGTTGAACCGTAGCGCAGGGACCCTCTGCTCATTTCCCTGGATGTTCAGGAGGCATTCGTAGCCTTTCTGACCTGATTGAGGCTGTGGTAAATTCATTGCTTTTAAAGTGATGGGTTTTACAATATCAACTGGAATCAGGATCCTTTCAGTATGAAGAAGTTGAGGACATTCCTGGAAAAGAAGGAAAATATAATGTAGTACATTTTCTGATTATTCAATAACCACTTCATTCTATATACTATATACCATAGAAGACTAATGAAACAAAGAAGCAAGAGGATTTAGCAGATGAAAAAACACTGCACTTGGATGATATTCATTCGTCTTCAGAGGTCGCCATTCCACCGAATAACACATTGACCATCTCCCACTACATCTTGTTTCCACATAATTTGTAATTTAAATTTCTATTCTGCCAATCTTCATAGTGAATGTCTCTAACATCAAATCCCAAACCATAATAACTATGCGGCTGGATTCAATAGACATATCTGCAACACTATGATTAGAGGTTCATCTGTCATGGAAAACAATTATAACCAGCAAATCAAGAAGATAATTGGAACTCTCACTGCAACAATTAGAACATTTTCACACGCATGTGCCTGAACCATTCGATGCTCTTTTACCTATGGAAGATGTAATTAAACAGTCTAAATTAAACATTATACCGTAGGAGAATGTATTTAACATGAGTTAGCAATACTACCAAGGAATGGCACAGTAAGGGGAAAATAGAATTAACTTATTACAAGCAGGAGTTTATTTTCCACAGAGGAACGTTTATATGGAAATATATGTTAAATGGCTCAGTTTCACAATATAAAAGGCTAAAAATATATTGACTGTCAGAACAGTGAAAGAAAAAAAAATCCATTAATATTAAAGATGAACATTGATTCAATGCAAGTCAAATTTGTGTCAAATAGAAAGAAATTTGCAAAACCTGGTGAATCCAAACAATTTGTGATACAATTTGTACGAATCTCCAAAAATGCCTGCTGCTATTCTACACATTGCAGAAGATTGCATATGCCAAAGATGGCTTCATTGACCTCAGGCACGACCAACAGACAACACATCATAGCCTGTATAAAAGTTGGGGCAGGGAATACAGCACTGCAAATATTATGGAGTAAATCTGTTTACTCACAGGATATTAAGGCTCACAACTTAGCAATAGAAATCTGGAGAAAAATCCCCAAAACTCTGAATTATTACCATCTATTTACCCATAGCGAAATATGTAGAGGTCACTTTGACATTACTAATGTTATGTTTGCATTAACAAATTTGAAGGCCACAGAGTGTTTTCAAGGCATTAGAGCAGCAGTGAATCAATTTTTGGGGAAGATTTGAAAAAGCTGGTGAATTCAAATTATAAAAGATTCGGTCATCAGTGAGTTGGTCATCTGAGTAAAGCAGAAACTTAGGGACTGGGATCAAATCACACAAAAGCAACAACAGCATCATTAAGTTTGTATGTTCTCTTCACACCATGATTTCCTCCCACACTATAGCTAGATTTAGATGGCTGTATGACGACCACAATTCATAGACTGCCCCCTAGTCTACTGACCCAAACTCACACACATTATATATATATGTATATATATATATAATGTGTAAGTGATGGGCATTAAATACTATTTACTGTATATAGACTAAGATGGAGAAAAAAGAGAAAACGATCATGAAGCTCAAGAAAATTTGTAGAAGTTGTAAACACTTTATTGAGGTAGCTATATCAAAAACAGTTGAAAGGGAATAACAGTGCATATGTACAGTACAACCAGTACAAAAGAGTGCAGTATGCATGACACAAGCTAATGCTTTAAATAGTATGTATACATCACTTGGCCATAGGCCATCACACAAGTGCTTTAAAGTTCCAATCAGGTACTCAGAATCAGTATCAAGTGATAGTGTCTAATAGCAGGTGGTCCAAACGGATAGTATAGCTAGGCAATGTAAATACAGACAGGCACAATTAGTATATGGGTATTGGAATAGTTATTGAATACATGATAGAGACACACGAGATCAAGCAGCATAGCAGCACGTGCGTCCGCCCCGACGTGCGTTTCGGACCTGCCTTCGTCAGGGGGCATACCGAAAGTGTGAGTGCAAGGTTTATAAAGGGGACTAAACCAATTGTATGTGGGCCAGAAGTGACGCCTGCATTGCTGAGGCAGCCACTATGCCGGTCGGCCTTACATTATGCTGCTCTCATAGGGGTAGCAGAAATATGATGACAAATTCCTTTTAAATTTTACTTTTCAAAATGAGAGCGATAAGCAGCTGCCAAGCACTTCTGGTACCTCTTTATCTTATCATAACCTCTAGACCTCCATAGATATTAGTTGTTGGCATAATCGGGACAAAAACAAGAAATTGCTTCACACTAATAAAAATAACTTAAAATCCAAAAGTACCATATAAAACTACACGTTCTTTGGTGCCATTGACTTGCTGGCTCAACAAACACATAATAAGCAACTCAGGATAAACGTTAGTATTCATGTCACAAAAGAAACGAGATACCAACTAGTAAACCAAGTTTATCTGAATGTCAGAGGACTTTATATTGGAAAGCCATGAAGCCTAATGAATCTGCACATTAGCCGTATATTCTTACCTTGTACCCCTATAACTTTTCAATTTAAATCTAATTCTCGAGCTCACAGCTTGTGAGTGCATATTGTGATCTGGCTTCTCCTAAACATTATTTAATTTGCTTGAAATGTAGCTCTTTGTTGATATGTTCTAACAGAAGTCTGTGATATTGAACCAACCTGGTCTTGTATCCTCTGAGAGCAATTTAAGGGAAAGAAATAGAAAACTGGCTGGAAGTCAGGTGATGGCCAAGCTCTCAGTCATGATTAGAGCTCAATATTCCTTGAGTAAAAGCTTTTTTTCCTACAAGGCTTTGCTCTCCTTTATTGATGGATCCTTTGAGCCAATTCTTTAAACTTAAGCAAAAAAGGTGACTTTTTTCTCAACCTTTTGAAATAAAAAAAATCATAAACTGCAAAGAAATCCATTTTCTTAAAGCCAATTTTAAGAACTAAGCAGGTATCAATGACTGTAGTAGCCCTTTCCTTAAAAAAAAATATTTTCTTGTAGGTAATAGTCAACATTACCACTCACAAGCTGTAGACTTAAAAAGAACTGTTATCTATTTGTGAGGCTATGGCAGTCCTATATACAGTAGAAGTGTTAGTTTCATTATTTTATGCCCTGTTTTCCATCTATATGATTATGCTCCCAGAGTAACTCCATTCTTTTTCATCCAGCTATTCTTGACTACATGGGAGGCATCCACATTTGAGACATAAAGTCAGAGATTGCATTTAGGATTATAATTGTATTTTACTATTAGGTTGGAAATGATCACGATGTGTCACACTTAGTCACTATGAAATGGCGACTTTGCCATTGTTTCACTAGACACTGAACACAACTAAGTTTACAATACCGGTAAATATCACTCTGGATTCTTAAAGAGTTAGACATCGTGTAATATTATGACCTATATTAGTGTGATATAAAGGGATAGTTAGTCTTTATTATGAGTTTAACAACTTAAAGGGCAAATATGAATTATTTTCATTCTGTCCTCATAATATGAATTTTAAACTAATAAAATAAAAGTTACATTTAATTGACCTGTTATAGAGGGATTCTATCTAGTGGATCTCTGCCCTTGAAGTTGTCTATATAATTATACTCTACCCAGGTCAATGTAACCTACAGTAGTCCATATGCATAACTTTAGTATGAGTTATTTTGGGTTACACAAACATGAAAAAATATAGAAAGGCAGCACTCACTGTTTCCTGTGGTGACTAGAAGTCCTTTATTTCAATTCAAAGCTACCTGTGTGCAAAATGGCCGTCGTCCTTCCATCTACACGCATATCTCCCCTCACACGCCGCTATGCTACTTTTGGAAGTCTTTTATTTCAATTCATAAGGACATCCAAAGCGGCATAGCAGCTTGCTATGAGAGATATGCGGGGAGATAAAAGGACGACGGCCGTTTTGCACACAGGTGGTGCTTCTACGGGTCCAATCCAATCCAATCCAATAGATTGGACCTGTAGAAGCACAACTTGTGTGCAAAACGGTCTTCGTCCTTCCATCTTCCCGCATATCTCCTATAACACGCCATCAAGCTGCTTTGGATGAATTGAAATAAAGGACTTTTATTCACCACATGAAACAGTGAGTGATGCCTTTTTATATTTTTTCATGTTTGTATACTACTTGTTGACTACTGCACCACAAGCATCAAAAGTTTCCTGCACAGCTGTTATTGTTTTCTAAAACAGTTTATCCACTGGTGCCTACATCTTCCTCACCTGTTCTAAGCTATTTCAAGTTACCCTAGCTTTTTCAGGTGCATAATCAGTTTTTTGATTGTTCTGTCTTATCTATATTTTGAAGTATGAGGAGCTGTAAGAAGATACT
Source organism: Oophaga pumilio (assembly GCA_009801035.1). NCBI lineage: Eukaryota > Metazoa > Chordata > Amphibia > Anura > Dendrobatidae > Oophaga > Oophaga pumilio. The sequence continues at coordinate 200,437 of VIAB01001570.1, forward strand.
TGCAATGATGTATGTCACAAAGTCACTGAAGTCATTGATTGGCTGCTGCCGCCACACACACAAGTGGGTATGTCACCACTGTAGCAAAATAAAGCTAATGTGGCAGGGTTTTTATGCAAGGCAATGGTTCTTCAGACATTGATTTTGTAATCCCCGAAACCTCACGTTTTACTTCTCATTTCAAGTCCTCGTGGTGTCACAAATAAATGTTGCTATCATTTTTGAAGGGCTCTGATGAGGGTAGATGTTATAACTAACATTACAATACAACCTTTAAAAGCTTTGGAGCTTAACATTTTTAACAAGTGACCATAGCCTTTACCTGTACTCTTTTCTAAGGATTAAGCTTGAATCAGAATTTTTATTTGATGTAATATAAATGCTTTTAAAATATTACAGAATTCAGTAGTGTAAAATGCATCAGCTATGACAGCAGAAATACAAAGCTACTGTAGCCATGTGCGTAAGAACTTCCGTCATAGTTAACTACTGTATATATTTTGATGTAATCCTTATCATAATTTGGTGATCAATGAGTTGCTATTTACATATATGAATTTTTGGGTGAGAAATAGCTGAGAACTGATAAAGAAACCAAAGGCTCAGCTCAAGATGTGTCAAGTAGCAGTTCTCAAAGGTCCTGTGACTAAGGGGGCTGCCAACAAGCCATACTGTCCTTAATGGGGTATTTAGGGAGCGAGCAAGGGCAGTGAATGGCATTTTTGCCCTTGGTGAAGCCTAGATACAACTCTGAATAAAGCTTCTTTTATGACCAGAAACTGCAGTAATCGGTGGCTGGTTGTATTGTTGTCCACATTATAATCTGTCTTGATGAGAACCCACTTGTATAAAATTCATTAGCATGCTTTGATTGCAAACAAACCATATTGGCATGAATAGAAAAATGTCTGAAAATCTTAAGAAGTTTGTGGAAGATAATTGAAGAGGCGAGCATCATTAAAAATGTACATTTTCATTATGTTTCTATCTGATTAACCTAATGTTCTTCTAATTAAATCTTATGGGTAACTCTTTTAGACGATTTACTGCATGACAAATTCATGGTCCAGCCCCATTTACCCTTAGAGAGCTAGGGGTATGTCTTCAGCTTTCATTTCAAAGCTTATGATAATTGCAATATGGCATAATACACAAAGATCCATTTTTTAGACTCTTTGAAAATCAGTTTATGTTTGTCGGATCTTCAGGGAAAATAATAAGAAAACAATTAGTTGTTTTGCTCTAATTTACAAATTGCCTTCCAGTGAGTATAATGGTTGTCTGTTTCACATATCATTCTACCTCGCTGCTTATGTGCTGACACACCTTCAATCTATTAAAATCACATAGCTTCCGGGAAGTAATCAAACCTCCTTATATTTTAATAGCAATTATACAGACATCGATCACAATCCCTTGTTTGCTTTGTGTCAGCATCTGCTGTAACATCTTCATCTGCTTCAGATCAAAAACCACAGACGGGGCATTTTTAAGGCTGTGAACTGACAGTGTCGACGAACACTTGTGTATTGCTTGTGTATACAGCATAATATATCATATGACAATGGAACAAGGGGAATGTTTTTTTGTTAGCAATGATTAGATTTTTGGAATTTCCTTTTTGGTTGGATAACCACTATAGAAAAAATAAATTCCTTTATATATCTGTTGCCAGTCAACAGAAAGCATTAAGGAAGGTTAAAGAAGCACTCCTCCCATCCAAGTTTATATTCTCTTAATATATTGAAATCATAATATTATATAGCATTGTGTACTTACGATTGCTTATTTTGCCTTTCTACCCAGTTAATTCTTCTGTTTTCCATTGGGTATATGACATCACATGACTTAAAACAGACTAGCTGAATCCTTCTAAGCTCTATGTATCAACAGGAAGTCTCTTTTGACTGCATAAGTAAGCATTAGAACTACAATTCTACATTACAACGCACTGTCCCCTGCCTCTCGACTTCCTACTTGTCAAGAGTGATGCATTCATGATGAAAGGTCCAACCAAAGCATTAATGAGCCACTGGCCTGAATTGTTTGCTCTCCAATGCTACCTTCAGAGGCAGCTTTGCCTCTGCAGCATCAGAGAAGGACAAGGGCGCTGAAGGTGTCTGGATCCAGCCATCAAAGCAGTCTTATTAGAAAGAGCTTGTAAGTGTTGCACTCCTTGTCTTGGAGACCAACCATCACTAAAGCTGCACAGCAGAGCAGTAAGCTATAAAATTAAAACTTCTTAAAAGAGATAAAAATTGCAAAGTTCCTTGTTTCTACAAGATCTTTGTCATTTTGGCCATTTATGATGTTGCAAAAACCTTTAAAGAATTCAATATAACAACACCATTATTTTCTCTAGATTTGGCTTATTGTGCATCACTGGTATAGGGAAGAGATATCTGGCTCTTTTCATCTAGGTACACCAGACAGAGATATGATGTCATACCTTCATAAGCCATATTAAAATGAGCAAATTGCCACAAATGGTTCTTCAATTGCAGGCAGCTGGAAAGTATCTCACAATTATTAGTTGAAATATCTGTCAACAGTGGAGTGAGAATAATGAGCAACAATAAGGTTTTACAGTGTTAATGCCATTGCTAAGTAGGGGTGCCTACAGAGTACAAAAATAATTACTTCAGCTGTAGGGATAATAGTACCATTGTGTATAATAACTGCAAATAAATAAGCTGTAAAAAAAATATTATATTATGGAACCTTGTCTAATAAAGGGTTAGGGAGTGGGAAGATTTATGAATTACTCAGAGACAAATACAGTATATCAGTTATTACATTATACTGTTAGGGTATAAAGAGGACGCTAAACTTCATAAGAAGTGGACAATTTACAATAAATCCCTTAAAGTGAACTGGTCTGATCCCGTGACAGTGTTAAGGTGTTATCCGAGCATGCTCGAGAGCTAATATAGTATCTTCGGCTTACTCGAATACTATGTTCGATCTGCTGTGGCTGCATGTCTCACTGCTGTTCGACAGCCACAACACATGCAGGGATTGCCTAAAAAACAGGCAATATATAGCACTCGAATACACAGTATTCGAGCTGCTGGAAGATACTCTACAAGCACTCAAGCATGCTTGGATAAGACCTTATCGGAGCATGGTGGTTCATCACTATAGATACTATAGAATCTCACGGCTTGCAGTATCACCTCTATGCTGATGACACACAGATCTAGCTCTCTTGACCAGTTATCACCTGCCTACTAACCAAAATCCCACAATTTCTGTCTGCTATTTCATCTTTCTTCTCCGCTAGATTTCTAAAACTTAACATGGACAAACCAGAATTCATCATCTTTCCCCCATCTCACTCGACTCTTCCAACAAACCTATCCATTAAATAAATGGCTGCTCACTCTCCCCAGTCCCACAAGCTCGCTGCTGATGCGCGTTTCCCTGGGAAGAAACGCACGTAGGGGATCAGGACTATCTCCATCAGGTCATATACCGTATTTCCTTATCCATATACTTTCTTTATCCTTGCTGCTATTTCACTGCACTCATGTATCGCTATACTATATATTGTGTGGGATATTAGTCTCTGGGATTGTATGCATATTATTAATTTGTATGCACTAGGCACTTTATATTTCTGGTCTAGCTACATTTATGTGTAAGAACTAAGCACCTTTTACTAGGATTTCCTATGTTTGTAAGGCAGGTTGGTACTTTATATGAATTGGTATATGTTTCTGGAGACAGTTTTTTGTATTTGTGTATCTATTTTTACTTTTTCTATTTTTAGAATAATTTGTGAATAAAGATTTGTGTATTTTATTTGGTATATGCTTCCTTGCTTTGTTTTTTGGTGTTTGATATTTGGGAGTGCCATATATCTAGCCGTTCCTTTGTAGGTTATCTTGTTTCTAGTATACTATGTTGTCATTTTTAATTATACAATTTTTGGGTTTTATGCTGCATTTTCATAGCTTTTTATTAGTTCTTGGTTAGGATGAAATTTGATTTCAATATTTTTTTTACATCCCTTGACTTACAGATTAAATTGTTTAGATAGATCATACAGATGTGTTGATACCAAATACGCTTTTTTAAAAAATGTTTGCTTTTTTGGATGGGAACAAGGTGAATGATTCATTTTAATTTTTTAAATTGCAATTATCATCTATAACTTTATTTTTTTACTTTTCATTTTATTTCTTAGTATCTGCAATTGCTTAACCATTTATACTATATACTGAAATTTGTAGCTGGGTTAATGATGGGGGCCTTCAAACCACTACACAATCATGTTGAGAGGGAAGTTGAGGGTGCCCCACCAGAATGAAACCATTTAAATGCAGCTATCAGCCCCTGACAATGTGATTTAAAATGTAACTGTCTTTTTAATTTTCATTTCATAAATCAATGGAACACATGATAACAAGCAAAATTATTATCAAAAAATTATCATTATCAAAATTCTGAGATAAAATCTATATTCAGTGAAGACAGACTTTACCATTACTGAGAGAGGAGATGGCAGTTACTACCGATAAGATGAGAGGAGGGAAGATCTCTGTCTCTAGCTCCTTCCTCTTCCCCATCTACATAAAAATGTATTCGTAGCAGCCGCAATCTCCTATTTCAGTAATGGGAAAATCTGCCTTCACTGAATAGAGAGTTTATCATAGCATTGTGAATTTTGTTAATGACTGGTGGTCAGTTTTGGCAGAGAAAGAAGCAAATTTGTCTGATAAGATATATTACAAAGTTGCTTATTTTTATATGTACTATTGATTTATGAAATAAAAATGAGAACAACAGTTACTCTTAAAGTGGTTAAACAGCAGTGATTGTACCTAACTGAAATCCTTGTTGGAGACAGATGCTGGCTGTAGAATGCAGCAGGCACCTGCCCTGTGTGGAGCAGTCTCCGCTCCTGAATCTATTTCATGATGTCATAATATGTATTATGAAGCATGAAGGGTTAATATCTGAAATGTGAATATGAGTCGCTATTTTTCCTAAATATCCTCTTAAAGGGCCATAATTTTAGATAATTTAATATCTGTTCCTGATGTGCCATTTCTTCTGATCTGTATTTTTTATCTATGGGATACAGTGGAACAGGTCAAATCTGTACATTCTACACAGTTAAAGTGCCTGTTCTCTTTTATTCGCTGTTAGTTGATTCCTCCAAACACATGCAGTTCTGGAGTGCCTGAGCATGCATGTGTTCTAAACAGGGAAAGGGGAATAATCCACTCTTAGATTCCTCTGGGGACGGCCTATTTTTCCTAAGAACAAAATGATTGGTTGAAATTGAGAATTCCTGATTCTTCCTTTCTTGATATCATCGATCAAAGAAGAGAAGATTGGCCACCAAGTGTTAGGGTTCAAGTTCCCGCTG
>VIAB01001571.1:70271-81983 GCA_009801035.1 Oophaga pumilio
AAATTAGGGGGGTCGGCTTATACTCGGGTCAGCTTATACTCGAGCATATACGGTATATATTTTGCCTAAAATACAAAAGAAATGTGTGTTTTTTAACTTGAGATCATTTCATCTTCAACTTGCTTAACTGTTCACAAGAACAGTAATTTTGACCAGGGGTGCCCAAACTTTTACATGGCACTGTATTTCAAACTAGACATCTGAGAGATTTTTATTAATAAAATTTTTTTGTTAATAAAATAATATGGTATTTTTTGTTTAGCTATGACACACAGCAGGAAATGACAAGAATGGATGCCATATGGATTGTCATTTTGACATTTTTGAGCTTTTGTCCCCCAGTGAAGTGATTCAAGACCTTCTCTTTACTTACAGAGTCTCAGCTCCCAACAGCATCTCCACCTCGTCTCCTGCATAATTGCTACGGATGGTGAGTGTGAACAGGTGGTTTGCAGAGCTTTGTCTCGAGTAAAGGATGGGCGTACTGTTCTTTAAAGGAGAAGGTGGTTCTTCGTTGTCACACTGCTCAACATGGAGCTGGTCCAACATGGAATAGTCTGTCACATTGTAACTCTCATCACTGAAACAAAACAGAACTGTATATTAATCTACACATCACTTTTTCCTCTATGACATGGTGACAGTAGATTAGACTGAACACTTCCATCACCATATTATACAGCACTGTGTACTTACAATTGCTCATTTTCCCCTTCTGTTCAGTTAATTATTCTCTTTTCCATTAGGTCCATGACATTATGTGATTAAAAACAGACTAGATGAATCCTTCTAAGCTCTATATAGAAACAGGAGGTACATTTTCCCTGTATGAGTCATGAGTCACTGCAAAAGTCCTTGGCAGGGACTCATGATTCATGCTGGGAAAAGAGAATTCCTGTTTCCACATAGAGCAGAGTAAAAAACAAGAATTATCTGGGTAGAAAGGCAAAATGAATAACTGTAATTACACAGTGCCATATAATGTCATGATTGCAATATATTAATAAGATAAAACTTTGATGGGAGTGCTTATTTAAAAGGTGGATGGTTCCCTTGCAAAAATCCTTTGCAGCAGTTTTAAAAAGCACATGGGCCAATGGAATTTTGCTACACAAATAAGAGATTCCTTACGAAGAGACCCTCAGCTATAAGTCATATATTGAATGGTAGGTTGAAAATACATGATAAAAGGGAACCTGTCAGCACATACGTTCTGATCAAGCTGCCGTCAGCATCAACCAGAGTGGCTGCATGACAGCAGTCAGGTATATTTCTCTCTGAAATGTTCCAGCATTTTAGGGAAAATATAGTTAGAAGATCCATTGGTGGACCATAACTAGACAGGCCGAAATACATATGGGTAAAAGCCCCGAAATTAAAACAGCACTCCAGGTTTTGTTTTTTATAATTCATTTTGCCACTATTCCTTCACTGTATAATAGTGTTACAGTGTTAACTAATTTAGTGATCCCATTCTAGCTGAAAATTCATCCTATATGTTTTTTTTTTTTTGGATCATGTGATCTTTTGGTTACCCCTTGGAATTACATGGCTTAATATTCTCTGAAGTGGGTCACAATCTCTATTAGCGGACCTGTCTATCATACAGTCTCATGGATTGTACCACTTAAGTTCTTGTATTAAATAATATTGATGATGACTGCACAGCTCCTGTCATTCAGTTATAACGCAGGAGATCAAAGTTCAGTATCACTTGCTGTATAATTTATGACAGTATTACCACAAGAGATAGAGAGTACTGGCTGTAGTTGGTAAGGTGATAACGTACTGATGCATCATGGGATTAAAATAACATGTAAGATGCAGGATGAGAATTAGGAATCAAGATTGAGGCTGAAGGAAAGAAAGCAGGAGGTTAAACTAAATGGAAGTACGGTACACTGTATATAGGAATGCAGTGTGAGACCGAACTAGGCGGCGGGTGCAGATATAGGGAAAAAAAACAAAAAAAACAATGGAGTGCTTCTTTAAAGGGGTTGTCCATTTCTTGGACAACCTCTTTTTAAATTAAATACTCTCCATTTTAAAATAAAAATAATAAATACTCATCTTCCACACTGGCACCATTTTGTGTCTCTCAGGGCTATCGGGACATTATTATGTCAAGTGAGCCCTGCAGCCCAATAGTAGCTGTTGATTAGCTACAGGGCTCTTGTGACATAACAATATCACACGAACCCTAACATAGTTGGAACTCCAGAGAGGAGTATCTGTTATTTTTATTTTACAAGGAGAAGTACTATACTTAAAAAGAGGTTGACCAGGTAGTGGAGAACCCCCTTAAAGAAGCACTCCACTCCCTGCTATACACTTCAGTCAAGCCAGAGAAGGGCCTTAATATAAAGCAACTATGAGGACAGGATGCGCAAGAGAAAGAAAAACGAATGATTACTTTTGCTATTCTGGGAGCATTTTTTCTCATTAGGTCACTACCTGTTTACTGTGTAAGGCACAGATAGGAAACACATTGGAAGGAAATCAAAACACTAACATGAAATTCACTGCAACATCTGCAATTCCTGATCCACTGCCAAGTAAAGGTTGAGCGCTCCTTCATATAAACACTACACAATGTGTAGGAGACAGACCTTTCAGCCCAGGGGCCCTTGTCAGTAAAACTACTATCCATGATGGGAATGTAAACGACAACTCAAAGCAAAAGGAAAGAATGATCTAGAACAGCACGTTTTATGAGCACACACAAACCAACTGCTTCTTCAGCTTCATGTGTACAATAGACTTCACCCCTTCTGCTTTCATCAAGCGGAGGTAGACTGTCACATGCAAGAAGTGTTGGTTAATGCAGCGTTTCATTACTTCTTGCAGATGCAGTAGGAAAAGGGACATACATGGACATTTATGGTGATGGCATCATCCTGGGCGACAAGACGATAAATTGAGTGATTTTCTTTTTGCTGCAAATTATTTGGAAAGTGTCAATTATTTGACATGTTCTAGAATCTTCAAAAATGTAAGGCAAAAGGAATAACTTAATGTTCCTCCCAATTGTTACTGGCAGATAGCCCAGGTCCCAAAGCAAACTCTACACCTCCTGTACTTACATTCCTGATTTTCTTCACATAAACCCACTGTTGCAAATGCTTTGTTTGTAATGCTGTTATAATGCTGCTGTGATACCATAATTTCCCTCAGGATCAATAAAGTGTATCGTATCGTATCGTAAATATCGATCAAATGCATTGCAGAATATCAGCTCTTAACATACTAGACAAAAAGTACAAAAAGTTAGGAATACGACACTTCATGTTTTATAGGAACATTTTTATTGGAATGGTTTTGTAATCTAAACACAGTGATAATTATTTGCCTGGACATCCCTTTAACATTCCCACATAAAAAAGGAGGATCTGCTGTAAGTTATGTAAAGGGGCTCACTGTTCAGTCTCTGTCCAGTTCAAAGGAGCACACCGCTGCCCAACCTGCCAGCATTCCGGTTGGTGGATGAGCAGACTCTACCGAATGATAGGCAGTCCAGGTCAACAGCATTGTCACACGCACGCTTCCAGGGCTACTACATGAGCCAGTCTTGCCAGCCTCTGCAACATCGGAGGCACTTTGATTATGACAACCAGCTATAGTAAGCACGGTTGCCATCATCCCCCTCGTAGCCCCTGGTAGATGGTTGAACAAAGGTGGCTGGGATTAAAAGTTAATACAAATGCTCCAGAATGTACAATCCCTGCCGGTCCCAGTAGAAACAAGTTTGTAGGAACTGTACATACTTGGCCACTAATTACAGACCACTGCAGAAGCCAGTTGCATGGACAATAAACTAAAATCAATGAATAATAAAATGAGAGATGTTGGGGGAATGAGAGAAAAGTTATCCAACAAGTTATTTGGAAAGTTGCTCGTTTTTACATGGACTACTCAGACTGATTGATGGGAAGAGCCCTTTAATAATAATTTGTATGGTCCTTTTTAAGTTATTTTATAACCTCAATTTTTCTGCACTCAGCACGCAATTAATAAATGAATAGAGCTCACACTTAATCTCATCAACATCTTCTATTTTTTTCCCCATACAAAGAAGCTAAACCTGCGTACAATATTACAAGTGGCTGAGTAAAGGCCTTTTGCTTTCTTCACGAGTCTCTATGCCGCTACTTTGTGTATCACTCACTCCTTTTGGCCTTGGCAGCAGCTGTCTGGCTGCGCTTTAGTTTACAGCTGACTAGTACTTATAAATCTTTTTCCATCTCATTTCTGTGTCCCAAACGTATAAGTAGCAGATTTGTAATCACACCCTAAGTGCTAAACCTTACATTTCTTTACTTTATACGTCTCCACCCAAGTTTCCGAATTTGCCTAAATACCTCAACAGTATTATATTACTTGACTGCGTAAAATACCTTACATAGTTTAGTGAACATTTTGGATATGTTCCATGTATGAGCCCCGTTTCCTACTCATAATGGGTGTATAGCTCAACAGCCAACAAACTAAAAGTAAAAATAAAGTACTTTTGTAACTTTTCTACAGCTTTGTCAAATTATGGAGAATGCTGAATATGCCAATATCAACGGGTTCTGCAGTCAGTCAAATGTGTATGAAGGCCCCGACAGATGATGTCGTGGAAGATAAAGATCCGGTATGTCCAATTTAAGTCTACTGATCCTTTTATCTTCTAAGAAAGCCACCGCCAGACGAGATAACACAGGAGTACTCAGCAGAATGAGCAGTCCTGTGAATGGGATAGCCAGGCGAGATAGATGGTCATCATTTGGTAGAATGTGTATGGAGGCTTTATAATCCCCTATAAAACTTATAAAAGTAGATCTGGTTCTAGATATTTTAATAGGAGCCAGATCACAAGTATTCTTGCTGGGTTTGTATAATGATAGATGTGCAATTCTGGGTGTAGGGCATTTGCCTGATGACATATCTGGACTTTGAAAAGGCATGTGATACTGTACCACACAACAGATTGTGTACTGAAGCTTCAGAAGCAGGGACTAGGGTACACTATATGCACATGGGTAAAAATCTGGTTAAAGGACAGGAAACCAAGAATTCAAAGTAAATTATACAATCACTAAATGGGCTAAAGTGGGCTACCACATGGATAAGTGTTGGGTTGGATTCACAAATCCGAGTTTCGCGTACTCAAATGCATAGACAAACCGCGGGTTTGATTTACAGCATTGTTTTGGTGATTGTAGATAGCTTATAAAATTTATTTTCGTTGGACAATCCCTTTAGACATCAATTTAATCAGTGGAAGAAAGAGGTTAATAAGATGGCCTAGTTAGATACTGTCATGGGTATGTCAGAAGCTGCAGACAGTCACACTGCATCTAACTGCAGTAGGTCTCTTTGCTTGGCTTTGCAGGCACCTTTATTACCCTTCTGACTCTTTGATCCAGTGGCAACCTTTTTTCTGGTTTTAATTGACACACCTGGGCCAGGGTGTTTATAGACTCCCAGTCTGCTGCTGGGATTTGCCGGTGATATTTCCATTTCCCCCTGTTGAGGCTTGGAGCTATAGAAGTCAGCTATCTTCCTCTTTGGTGTTGCTGGAGGACGTCTGTGTTACATCTCTGAGTCTACTAAAGTTAAGTGTTCCCCTTGTTCATGCATCCCAGCTGTCTCTAGTGGTAGTGGGGATCGACTAGTGCCTACCCCATCATTCCCTAAGCAGGGCTTATCTCCATGGTCAGGGAGGGATTAGTTTCCTGCTCGGCGATAGGTGCAGAACCTACATACGGACGTTTAGAGCAGATAGGGTGACTTTAGATCTGCCTAGGGGGTCTCCACTCCCCCTTCCCTAGTGTAGGGTTCCCTTCCCTTCCCCTCATTCCTTCGTGTTGCACTTAGTCTTTCCTACGTTGTGTGTGACAGATACAATGAGCACTCAACCAACCAAAAGTTTAGCTACAGCTTTCTTTGTGCTTGTGGAAAAAACACATCTACCAATAATAATAGATTTATGGGTCATCAGGATCAGAAATTGCCATATTGTTATTACAAGACTTCAAAACTTGCTGGGGCATAAAAGATAAACAAAAAGGTACCGGATGGGTCCATACATTTTTGAGAGAGATTAAGGTAATCTGGATTAAATTTACAGTAATTATGGACCCAGCATACGACTAGTGGAGGACATATAATAGAGTTAATTGTTCAGATTAGCTAAAACTTATTTGGACACATTACGGCCCTGTGTCCATTATTCATTGGTCATTGGACCATCTCTCACTGGGCTTTATTCAGATATACCGCCCTCTCAGGTCAATAGACGGGCAGACCAGTGCTTACCATTGAAGTAGTTTTCCCAAGCAGTTGCATGATTACAAATTATGGTACAATGAAGCACTAAAAAGAGCTGGAGATAAAAGAGGAGTTAGCTCTGCGGGATTGCTCACCATTAGTGATAGGCGAGTAGCATTGTTGCTCGGGTGTCCTCCGAGTATTTTGGCGTGCTCGGAGATTTAGTTTTCTTAGTCTCAGCTGCATGATTTGCGGCTGCTAGACAAGCTGAATACACGTGAGAATTTGCTAATAAACAGGCAATCAACACATGTAATCATCATGTCTAGCAGTCGTAAATCATACAGCTGAGACGACGAAAACTAAATCTCAGAGCTCAGATACCACCAAAGCATGCTCGGGAAAACCCAAGCAACGAGTATACTCGCTCATCACTAGTCACCATCCGTGAGTAGTTGAAATGATCTTTTTTAAGTAGTATATTAAAAGATGTTTTAAATTGTTTCACCCTCATTACAATTTTGCTCATATTTATGGGTGAGCATGACAGGTGCACTTTTTTTTTGTAATATAAACTCATTAGTAGTGCCATAGCCTTAGGCAGGTCAGGATGGCGCCACTACACAATGTGAGACAACTCGTGCTGACCAGTAATAGATCTGGAGATGGGGAGAGCGATTCTGTAGGGTATCGCATTTCTTGTAGGAAAAATTTACTACAAATCAACTGTGATCCTGTTTAACAAGTAAGACAAGATAGCAGTTACATTAAACATATCAAAACCTTTTCTACAGAAGGCCGAGTAAGAAAGCTTGACGTGTGTGTCCCCAATATAGCAGTCAAGCGACTGCAGTTTGCATCTGACTATGGGACAAGCAATCTAGGGTTTCTTATGGTATAGCCTTTGTTTTCATTCCCATAAGTAGATACAATGGAAATAATACTGCAAAACATCAAAAAAATTTCCAAAAAAAGATATTTATACAGTTTATTTACTCAAAAGACAAAGATAAGCCCTGTATTGACATTTTAGAAGTTTTCATTCCTGGGGTTCAGCTGAGCAAAGATGGCAGAAGGTGCCAAGCATTAGGCCAACAGGCACATGGCTCCTGCTCTTCACATAAAAAAACAGGAGGACAATATCTAACAGTGTCCATAGGACATGACAGAAGTTGTGGTCACATTGTGGTCTGTAAAGGGACATTTATATGTGAAGTGTAATTGGACCACAGCTTAGAACATTTTACTGTCAGGCCCCCAAAACTCCTAAATTATCGAGAATTGTGAGTATGGGAGCAAGTAATCAGGTAAGCACACTCATTTAGCGGTTACCTTACCCACATTTGAAAACCAAATTTGGAACTCTGAAGTCTTCAAAAACAGAAATAGAGTAACTTTTGTGTGAATCTACATCCAAGCCCTTTATATCCCAGTACTAAGTTTATATGATTTTGCAAGTTTAAAAAATAAAAAAATGGCACGGGAAATAATAACATAAAAATAGAAACTCCTATTCACTCGATAATCCTCCCCCGTGCTGTGGCTTAGGGGTCACGCTGGCTTTTATAGCTATCCTGTAGCAATGACATTCTACAGTCGTGTGCCTACCTTCATATAACTACTGCAACCAATCACTCCGCAGTGAGGTTGGCATCGCCAGCAAAAGACAGAGAGGCCAGTAACTGGCTGCAACAGTCACTTTAGGTTACTCAGAGATTCATTGCTGCAAAACAGCTAACCCCAAGCCAAGCCCCATTACCTCTGAATGAAAAATTATAAGTTTTTCACCGAAATGTTCAACTTTTTTTTTCTGAAATAAAGCAGGCAAAAGAAGCAAAACTCTTTTTTCTCCTTATAGGGGTTTTCCCACGAACAAAAGTTCATGTTAAAGCATAATTCCTGTGCGGAGATAATCTTATACATGTTCCCCTGCTATGTACTGTGTAATGGCCGTGTCTGACCGTACAGGAACATGGTCTGATCATACCACAGCTCCTGGGCAGGGGAGGAAGAAAAAGACGGAATACAGACATTACAGCACGGGATCACAGCTGATTCTTTTTGTGAGATAAAGCATTTCCCTGCCTGTTTTTAAACAATGTTTTACTTCAAAGAAATAATTAGTTGTGATCCTGTGCAATGTCTGTATACTTTTTTCTTCCTCCCCTGCCCAGGAGCTGTGCTATGATCAGACCATGCTCCTGTACGGTCAGACACGGCCATTACACAGGACACAGCAGGGGAACATTTATAAGATTATCTCAGCACAGGGGCATTTAATTTAAACATCCAATTGTGAAAGTTATTATTATTCCAAAGATTAATTGATTAAAATGTACTTTTGTTTGTGGGAAAAACCCTTTAAGGCCCAAGTAATAACATTGTAATAATAGTACAGAGAACCTGTCAAGAGCTTTGAGGTCAGCAAACATATGACATGACTTGGTAGAATAGTAAAACAAGTTCAAACAAACCTTCCTGGCAATAAATCAATTTCCCATTGATGCAAAAATCTTTATATAATGAGGTTGTAAGTGCATCCTGAGGATGGACCAGTCTGGATTTCTGCCTTATCCCCCTCTGTACCACCTCCATGGGCTTTGAGGTCCATTCAGTTTCCCTGATCACTTTTTCATCACTGCTTTGGCACTCGTCAGTCAAATCCAAGGAGGTGGTGTGAGGAGATGATGAATTGACTATCCGGGGATTCCTCCCTTCCACCTGACCTTGGTGCATTTGCATCCTGATTTACATTAAAAAAAAAGTTAATTTTCTCAGCGATGCAATATTATTTGCAGCCAGGAAGAATTTTTTTTCAGCTTGTCTTATTATCCTAGACAGCATCATAATTAGGTTGGTGACCATAAAGCTCCTGACAGTTTCCATTTAATGATGTCACAGCCACAGAGGCAGCACAAAGGCAGAATCAATAGTTTCTGCATTAGGAACATAGCATTCATTACAAGTCCTTGTAGCTGGACTTTTAGTGACAGGGAAACTATTATTTCAGTTCCTTGTCACATTAGCAAATTGTCATTACCCTGGGTGTGTAGATTCAGGCACAGAGGGCGGGCAAGGAGGGGTTATTAATAGAGATGAGAAAATTTGTTCGGATTCGGTTCCGAATACAATTGGCATCAAATATTGGTTTTGCAATATTCATCGAACGTCATTAGAGTCAATGGGAGTAGAAATTACTGAATATGTTCAGAACCGATCATAAGACAAACATTTGACACGAATAGTGTTCGAATATGGCACAAATATGTCAAAATCAGATTTGGGCACAAAAACCGAACAAATTCGCTCATCTCTAGTTATTAACAAGCAGGGATTTCATTACTTTTACCAGTTACAATTAAATTAAAAAAAAAAAAAACTTCTGACCTACTCATTTTCTTCCATAAAAAAACAAAAATGAGCTATGCTAGCTGTTTAGGCTGTTGGATAGGCAATCCCTGCATGTGTTGCAGTTGTTGAAGAGCCAAGAGACTCACAGGCGCGGAGACTCAAACATATTTTCCGAGCACGCCGAAGACACTCGGTTAGCACCCGAGCATGTTTGGATAGCACCTTATCCGGGCACGTTCACTCATAACTAATCAGGACCAATGTAAGTCAATGTAATAGTTCACATGAATGTCTTTACACACGGACCAATGGTTTGCATGTTAAAAAAAAAAAATTTGCAGCATGTGCTACTTTCATCTGGATCAGACTCACCCATTAAAAGTCAATAGGTGTGTGGTAAGCAGATTATATGCAGGTTACCATCTGTGCGTCATGAAGATACATTACAATTATAAAGATAAGAAACTGTATTTGATCTTCATTATTTATTAAATTGTTCGTGTGATAAAGGAAAACTAAAAAAAACATAACTATGGAGTACATACGGATACTAAAAACCGGACACAGCCTGCATATAGATGACAATAGAGATGAAAAAACGTTCCTTTTCTCTGGATGTTAAATGAACAATGCACTGATGTGATCCCGCTCTAACTATGTTGGAGCAGGGGCGGACATAGACAAAGTCCTTACCCCAAAATTATACAAGGGACCCCTCTAACCCTGCAGCTCATTATAAGGCTGCCAATTCTTTCCAACAATCCACCAATAAGTGGGAGCTATGACATTAGCTCAGGCCCTTATGAGCACTATAATGGATAGTAGGGCACGGCTTTTCAGATGATACTGGCCTATTGGGCCCTTGGGCAGCTGCACAGCTGGCACTAATGCTATGTCTGATCCTGTAGCTGGATATGTTTATTAATTCATTCATTAAAATGTTGGAAAAGTCAATAGAAACAAGAGGAAAGACAAATATCCTGCCAGCTGAATGTTTCCCAGAAAGCTGGGTAACATCAGAACTTGAGATTACCCTCATCCATCTCTCCGAAATGCAACAGTAACAGGTGTGGAGCAGAGAATCCGGAAAACAAACCTGGATAATTCATTCAGCCAAATGGCAGTCTGTCAGCATGGAATATTTCTGTATGGGGAAAAGCATGACTGATGGGACAGTTAATGGGAAAACCAGGTACGGCCTGAACATGAGAAATATTCATTAGTGAACGTCCCGAGAGGAATGTGCAGGGTAGAATAATGAGGAGTGCTCACAGGGGAAACATTCCTGGCACAATACGGAAGAACTTCCTCCCATTGTGTCATATGGTGCATTCTTGTGTGGCCAGTAATAAAGGTAAGTGTGACGACACAACTACCTGAAAGAAACTGATCCCGTCTCTAAACAATAGAGGGATCAGGATGATCATTTCATGCATAAGGCATCCACGTGTCACCTGGCACCGGAGGAGATGTCTCATGCCTGATGTATGCCCTGCTGCCAACCAGCAGCATTCCTGAGTCACTGCCACTCTCTGTGCAGATCTGGATCAGTCGTGATCAGCACAGGGACGTTTTATCTGTCCAGAGTCTCTGCACAACTTATTTTCAGCTCTACAAAAGGGCTTTAGGTGTCTTATTTATTTTATAGCCCCATTTACTTGCAGGGTGCGGTACATGCAAAATATAGACGGGCCTTACATGCATCCTTACGAGCAAGCAAACCACAAACATTACATCGTCATGTTCTTAGTGGCAAGGAAGATAACCTGTATTTTGCTGAAAACACAAGTGATACATCAAGACTGGCATTATTCACGCTGGTCTTGATGAGGAGATGTGCTGGAGTCAGATGCTCCTCATACATGAAGAGGTATATGCATCCTCATGAATCATGAGCGCTGAATGAGTGATGTACACCGGTGTGTGCACCTAACCACAAATCCTACTGCAGCCACTGCGGCCAAGTCCCCTTGACAGCTACGCCGACTTTGTTGGAGCTGTACAAATATGGGATGAGAGCGCCAGCTGATAGTTGTGCCAAAAGCATGTGACTCTTCAAATATGTTTAGCCCAGAACATTGGTGTAAAAGCATTGCTGAATCAGACCTT
>VIAB01001571.1:82094-94499 GCA_009801035.1 Oophaga pumilio
ACTTGGGTTGCAGAGCTCATTGGTGTTCCAGCTCCAGTGAAAAAAGTTTTGAACATATATACAAATATGGGTTCACACAAGTGTATGCAAAATCGGTCCTTTAATGACCACAAAAAAATGATGATTTTTCATACATATGGCCATCCTATCTTTATAATTAAAAAGTGCATGTCGTATGGATGGTAACCAGTATGTGATCTGTTTTTGAGCACCCCTTGACCCATAATGGGTGTTCTCATCCAGAATATGGATCAAAGTAGAACATACTGTGATTTATTACATGCAGACCATGGGTCCATGTGTAAAAACGTTTGTGTGAGCTACCACACTGACGTGCATTGGTCAGTGTGCTGTCTGCACGAATGCTATCGGTTTTGCTTACAGACGTTTAGCACACTCGTCTGAATGAGATCTGTTTCCATGTTTAGAAAAGAAATACAACCTACACCCGCAATATACATTTACTAGATGCTTCTGTATACAATGGTATGGCCACCTACATTCCACCCGAGTGTCCTTTTGGCCTCCATCGGATACAAGAGTGCCAATGTCTTCATAGCACAATCTTTACATACATGGGAACCTTAGCGAGACTGCATCCAAATCACAGATTTTCCCCATTAAAGTACAAACTTGGAGCTCGATTCTGATTATTGCAGAGAAAACGTGGAAATAAAACATTTGGATAATAAAGTGTATGTGACTATTTGACCAATCTAAAGCAATAATGGCATACCCATAAATGCTGCTTTTTCTGTAGCTCCCGAAGACCTCTGCATTCTTTCCCCCCAGAATTAATAGCCTGTGTCTGGTACTGACGGAGTGGTGCTCAGCGGCAATACTAAACCTCGCCAGCACAACCGTGTCCATGCAGGTGTTATGGGGTCTTATGTTCGCCATGTCCAATAAACAAGGGTGAGATTTCCCTTTAGAAGTCAGGTTTTAGCAGTTCCCCTCCTGCATCAGATGCATAGCATCCTAAACTAATGTCTGTGTCCAGGTGCAGACAGGTATTGCTCCTCCGCATTGTCCAACGCCTGGAACCAGGCCAATCCTTAATGTCCAGCTGCACTTTGTTAAATATATCTGTTCTCCAAAAGGCACAAAGCCAAAACTCTAGCAATTTACTGGCATCCTCAAAGGAATAAGCTAAGGAAGAGAAAGATGTACATCAAAAAAAGCTAATTACCAAAATACTGTTGGCCCTGAAGTCCATGTGTATTTACATCTCATTGGGAAATGTAGATAAGCCCCTGATGGCGGTGGTCGCATCTCATAGTCCAAAAATGGGGTGACAGACTCCGTTTAAAGGCTAGAACAGCAGGCAGGCCGGTCTCTGATGAGAAAGCTTCTATTTGCATCATTCCACAATTTATTTTTAAGCTGCACCTGTGTAGCTTGGGCCTTATATCTGGTAATAAGGGATGAGTGTCTAATTAGCACATTTCCCAATGAGATGTAAATACACATGGACTTCAGGGCCAACAGTATTTTGGTAATTAGCTTTTTTTGATGTACATCTTTCTCTTCCTTAGCTTATCCCTTTGAGGATGCCTGTAAACTGCTAGAGTTTTGGCTTTGTGCTTTTTGGAGAACAGATATCTTTAACAAAGTGCAGCTGGACATTAAGGATTGGCCTGGTTCCAGGCGTTGGACAATGCGGAGGAGCAATACCTGTCTGCAGCTGGACACAGACGTTAGTTTAGGATGCTATACATCTGATGCAAGAGGGGAACTGCTAAAACCTGACTTCTAAAGGGAAATCTCACCCTTGTTTATTGGACATGGCGAACATAAGACCCCATAACACCTGCATGGACACGGTTGTGCTGGCGAGGTTTAGTCCAAAAATGGGGTGACAGATTCCCTTTAACCATGCTTTACACTGCAGCCCTACTTGTTTGTATACAAAAACAATTTGTGTAGCATAATAGTGTTGCAGGTGTGTGCTTAGTATTTTATATATTACAGAAAAAAAAAAAAGAATAATAAGAATAAGTCTCAATTCCATATTGCAGAGATATTTTCTCCTTCATGCAGTGCTACTAGTGAAGAATGCCTCCATCGTACAGCATCAAATGAACCATCCCAATACTACAGCTCCGTGCAACACTATTGATAGTGGGCGAGATGAATGGTGAAATTCTCAAATGCTTAATTTGTAACTGCAACATAAGTGTAGGAAGAAGGACCGGGCCGTGGGTGCCTGCCCTGCGCCGGGTCAGGAACTGTAGGGGCTGTCTCCCCTGTTGCCCGGGGGAAAGCTTAGGGGACCGGACAAACTCTTGCACCAGGATGCAGGGGGCATGGCTAAGCGGCAGCAGAGACAGCGCGGGTGGAAGCAGTCAGACTTGGCGGGAGCAGACAGTGTGCAGAAGGGAGAAGTGAGCGCTCCATCCCTCAGTACTCTTCCCTAAGTAGAAGCGCAGGCCCGCGCTCGAGCGTCCCTGCTGACATCCGCAGACTGTGAGCAGTGAGTATAGACCGGACCTGTGCCAGTTGGTTCTCGCAGGCCAACGACTGCCCCTGTTAAGTGTTGTGCGCGTGCCGCGTAAAAGAAACCGGTTGAGTGACCTTGAACGGTTTCCTGACTCCCCGATGTATGTTTACCGGGCCATGTTGGGCTCAGCGTATGCTATGGCCTGTACGCTTTCTGCCACATCGATAAAAGGACTGAGGACACTGCAGAAGAGATTAACCGCTGCCGCCGGGACCCTTCATCTACAGGACTGCACCGGACCAACCCCGCATCGGCCGTCGCTGGCGCCATCGTTTGCTTCGTGGTCCCTACTGCCTGGAGACTGTCTGTATGGATAAGTTACTCTTTACAGAACTGTATTGTAACCACGTTCGTTTTTACTTTAAATCATTATATGCTTTTCATCTGCACTGCCCGTTTTCCTCCCATTTAACCCGTTACCTACTTGAGTGAAGCATATCCTTGTTAATTAAAAGTATTAATCCTTGCTGTCTCCTGTCCGTCGCTGCATCCCGCAACCTGCTCACATTAGTATTAAACAGTTATGCCAGTTATGTGTGCAAAATAATGAACCAAAGGCCATACATGTCATTACAGGATTGCGCTATTTACTCTCAAGGAGAAAATATAGGAAGAGAATAAACATCACTTACCGATCCACCCAGAATATCCATCACCACATCTGGCTTCGAATGTGTCCGATCACTATTACACTGATACAAGCTATTCTGTGGGTGGTTTCTGTACCGTGATTTGTTTGGGATAATTACGGTCAATACAAACCCAATGGATGGAGCGGCGGTGTGGAAACATCAGTCAGTCATCTCCAGTTTCCTCTGAGGAATTGGCTCATAAACAGTTTATGGGGGAAAATGTGACTTTATTGTGTTGGGTTTTGTTGTGTCGCCAGGAAAGCAGACATACTTCCTCTGATGAACAGATACAGTTATTATAAATTATTTCTCGGCTTGTGATAAGCGATCTGTCAATATATCTTAAGAGCAGAACCAGAATGACTAGGAGAATTAATCAGGAATTCGGGAAATTGCATTATTTTCTAGTTTTCCAATGTACATCTTTTTGCCAGGTCTGAAGCTAGAGAGGGAAACAAGGGCTATTAAAAATATATAGATATGGAGTGCACATTCAGTTATGTTTAGAATCATAGCTCTAGCTTGGTCATCTCTTGTAGGGCTTTTGATGCGCCAAAGGGAATCTGTCAGCAGGTTTTTGCCACGTAATCTGAGAGAATATGATGTAGCAGCTGAGAGCCCGATTCCAATGATGTGTCACTTACTAGGCTGTGTTTTGCTATTTTGATAAAATCAGTGTTTTGCCAGCAGATTATCACTAGAGGACTATGTGTCTCATGCCTCCTAGTCCAAACACAGCCCAACCACACATTAGCAGCTTTCTGACAACGGACAGTGTACACAGAAATCTGTGTGGTGTGGACAGGGTTACATAGGACTCAGAATTTGAGTTCTACTAGATCTGCAGCAAAAAGTAGATTTTTAGTTCTTACCACAAAATCTCTTTCACTCCACCGACCGGGGCCAAGTTGATCAGTGAGTGTCAAAGCGGTAGGAGAAGCAACCTAAACGGAATTATCAGAAAAAAAGGGTGGGTGCTGTGTCCCCCAATGAAGGCTCCGAGAAAGAGATTTTACGGTAAGAACTAAAAATCTACTTTCTCTATCGCTTCATTGGGGGACACAGGAAACCATGGGACGTCCCAAAGCAGTACCCGAGGGTGGGAAGACTACAAGAACCAGTCAAAACACGAGCAGAGGTGAGAACCGCAAGATGAAGACTGGCCTCTCTAATACATAGAAGACCTACTACCCAGGCGAAAAACGCCCATAAGGCAGAAGAAAAGGCAAACACAATATGACAGAGAACAACAGCAGAGAATCTGAGAGTCCGAAGCAGCTGTTCCAGGCAGAAGGAACGCTGAGACTCCCTTTGTCCGGTTACTAAGGATCCGAGAAAATTGCTAGAAAAAACAAGAAGGAACGCGGGAAAAAAATTACCGTCAGAGGCGGGCTATCCCAAAGACACCCAGGAAGCCACTAGGAATCAGGGAAGTGCGCACTTCCCGCCGGAAAAAGCGAAAAGGAACGACGCACACTGAGGTAGATATGGGTCTAAGGAAAACCCGTGTCCACCTCCTACTGACACTAAGCTAAAACTGACCAGCTTGGCCCCAGTCGGTGGGGTGTACACTGCGGAGTGTTAGCCTCCTAGTGGCAGCAGCAGACACCCATGGTTTCCTGTGTCCCCCAATGAAGCGATAGAGAAAAATGTTTTCACCCAGTAACATTAGTAGTACATTACTCGAATTAGGGTCTTTGAGTCTATGTCATGCTGCTGTCAGATTACATAGCAAAAACCTGTTGACAGATTGCCTGCCAGTGTTCAAAAATGTAATAGCTTTATACAAGGGACAAATTACAAAACATTTCTACCCGCTCACAGGTGACACAAAATATACTACAGGGACAATGTTTCTGGTACATTTTGGCACTTCTCTAGAGGTAACTGGCACAATGGTATGGGTAGTCTTATTCCATGTGCTGGCCTCTACTACTTTATTGGCATATGTATAGTGTGGCAGTAACTGAAATAATTGACTTTGTATTTGCTTCTATGTTTATATGTCTGAGGCTCCTGAATGACACCTGGCTATTATTATGGCTCCACAGAGGTTAGCCAACCTTCAATGCCAAGGTCAATCAGCCAATTTTAAAGGTATTGTGTAGGAAGGCAGCATACATGACCAGTCCTTATAGCTACCAGTCCAGCAGCATTGCCCAGCAGAATTTGTAAAGTGGTACACAACAAATACTGCAGGGTTATATTACAGTAACCAATCTCATAGGTGCATCACAAAAGCCATGTTTTCTGTAACAGTTGAGCTGTAACACATAATATACCGTAACAGTTGAGAAATGGAAACCCAAACAACCTACTAATTACATACTAATATTGCTTCCTCCTATTTGTTTTCTATGCCACACAAGGCAGAAAGAATAACCACAAAGGATCAAGTACGGTAATTATTATTCTAGCAGTATGAAGAATTACGTCACAATATAAAGAATGCTGTTGTTGATAGAATGAGGGAATTGGTTCTCAAACAATGCGATAAGTGTACAAGGTCACAAATAAAATCAAAACATAACTGGTGCACGAACAATAACACTTCAGCAACAGTCATGAATATTTGCAATGCATTTAGCATTTTCTCCTGAAATCAAATCTGTAATGAAGCTCTTGAGTTTTTGCTTTTGAGTCCTACCTGATGCTCGGAAAAGTGGTTGACAACTAATTTTCTGGCACCCAATAATGGGAAAAGGAGTTGTATCTGTGCATAAATAGGGTTATTTGGAAAATAAACACATTATCCCTTATCTATAGGATAGGGAATATATTGCTGATAACTGGGGTCTGCCCACCAGGACCTCTAGCAATGCCAAGTTTGGGACACTGGGACCCACAAGATCAGGGCTTTGCGGAGTGGAGAGGTGCGTATGTTTGACATTTGCTCCATTCATGATCAATGGAACTGCCGGAAATAACGTACAGTGTCCAGCCTTCCCCAACAGTCCATAGACAATGTAAGTGGAGGTGAACCATGCTCCAATCAAGATGTGGCTGTAGAGCCCCATTTTCGAGGTTCCAATAAGTCATCCACCCTTCTTGTTTATAACTTATTTTTTTTGTGAATATATTTTTAAGCAAACAGAAATCGTATGAAGGGTGACAAATCATAGACAGAGCTCCATTACTATCCATACTGGCTGCACACTAACTCTAAGCCATGGAACAAAAGTATGTGAATAAAAACTAGGCAGGAGAGTATGAGGGGAAAAAAGAAAGAGCGCTCTTTGAGTATAGTAGGTAGCGGTATAATACAGTGGTTTGTATATATGTACAGTACAGACCAAAAGTTTGGACACACCTTCTCATTTAAAGATTTTTCTGTATTTTCATGACTATGAAAATTGTACATTCACACTGAAAGCATCAAAACTATGAATTAAGACATGTGGAATTATATACTTAACAAAAAAGTGTGAAACAACTGAAAATATGTCTTATATTCTAGGTTCTTCAAAGTAGCCACCTTTTGCTTTGATGAGTGCTTTGCACACTCTTGGCATTCTCTTGAGCTTCAAGAGGTAGTCACCGGAAATAGTCTTTCAACAATCTTGAAGGAGTTCCCAGAGATGCTTAGCACTTGTTGGCCCTTTTGCCTTCACTCTGTGGTCCAGCTCGCCCCAAACCATCTCGATTGGGTTCAGGTCTGGTGACTGTGGAGGCCAGGTCATCTGGCGTAGCACTCCATCACTCTCCTTCTTGGTGAAATAGCCCTTACACAGACTGGAGGTGTGTTTGAGGTCATTGTCCTGTTGAAAAATAAATGATGGTCCAACTAAATGCAAACTGGATGGAATAGCATGCCGCTGCAAGATGCTGTGGTAGCCATGCTGGTTCAGTATGCCTTCAATTTTTAATAAATCCCCTACAGTGTCACCAGCAAAGCACCCCCACACCATCACACTTCCTCCTCCATGCTTCATGGTGGGAACCAGGCATGTAGAGTCCATCCGTTCACCTTTTCTGCGTCGCACAAAGACACGGTAGTTGGAACCAAAAATCTCAAATTTGGACTCATCAGACCAAAGCACAGATTTCCACTGGTCTAATGCCCATTCCTTGTGTTCTTTAGCGCAAACAAGTCTCTTCTGCTTGTTGCCTGTCCTTAGCAGTGGTTTCCTAGCAGCTATTTTACCATGAAGGCCTGCTGCACAAAGTCTCCTCTTAACAGTTGTTGTAGAGATGTGTCTGCTGCTAGAACTCTGTGTGGCATTGACCTGGTCTCTAATCTGAGCTGCTGTAAACCTGCGATTTCTGAGGCTGGTGAATCGGATAAACTTATCCTCAGAAGCAGAGGTGACTCTTGGTCTTCCTTTACTGGGCCGGTCCTCATGTGAGCCAGTTTCTTTGTAGCGCTTGATGGTTTTTGCCACTGCACTTGGGGACACTTTCAAAGTTTTCCCAATTTTTCGGACTGACTGACCTTCATTTCTTAAAGTAATGATGGCCACTTGTTTTTCTTTACTTAGCTGCTTTTTTCTTGCCATAATACAAATTCTAACAGTCTATTCAGTAGGACTATCAGCTGTGTATCCACCAGACTCCTGCACAACACAACTGATGGTCCCAACCCCATTTATAAGGCCAGAAAACCTACTTATTAAACCTGACAGGGCACACTCGTGAAGTGAAAACCATTTCCGGTGACTACCTCTTGAATCTCATCAAGAGAATGCCAAGAGTGTGCAAAGCAGTCATCAAAGCAAAAGGTGGCTACTTTGAAGAACCTAGAATATAAGACAATTTCAGTTGTTACACACTTTTTTGTTAAGTATATAATTCCACGTGTTAATTCATAGTTTTGATGCCTTCAGTGTGAATGTACAATTTTCATAGTCGTGAAAATACAGAAAATCTTTAAATGAGAAGGTGTGTCCAAACTTTTGGTCTGTACTGTATATAAAATGTGCTCACCTGAGCTGGTTGTGCAGTTCAAGCACAACCCTACATGTTGCTTTTGAGTTATGGCCACCACCTTTCAGGGTTGATATACAGCATTCTATAATGCTGTATATCTGCCTCCAACCCGACCTGGAGGAGAAGAAAAATAACTATTATTATACTCACCTGCAGAGCAGTCCGGTAAGAGGAGTGTTGCTCTTCTTGACTTGGCGCCTCCCACCTTACAATGCCATCCTCCTTCTTGGTTTGTGTGGTTGACGCGTCCCTGCATCATCTACAGAAGTCTCCTCGACATCGGGCGCTGGCATACTTCTCATCCCAGGTGAGGATAGAGTAAAGTACTGCAGTGCGTAGATGTCGGGCTCTCTGACCTTTTCCAGTGCCTGCACACTGCAACAGAGCAGAGAAGTGCGCCTGCGTAGGAGTGCGATGCCAAGGAGACTTCTGTGGATGAAGCAGCGCAGCCAATCAACAAACTTTTCTTGTGTGGGCACTTTTGACCACATCACAGCCATGTCAAATGCTGAGATGGCTGTGATTGTCAGGCGAATCATGTTAAAAAATAAATTAATAACAAAGACCTCTATTTTTGATAACAAGCACAGGTAAAGCTGACAGCTGCTGATTGTAACTTCCTCCTCCTGTAACTGTTACAGACAATAAATTCAATGCAAGGTATGTCACCGCTTAATTGTAAAGTGCTGCAGAATATGGTGGCGCTATATAAATAAAATTATCATCAAAAATAGAGGGGTCCCCACACCTTTTTTTAATTTAAATTAATAATTTAAATAAATGGAGTGGGGTGCCCCTATTTTTGAAAACTATCCAACCTAAAGCACAGGCCCTCCCCAGTCTAAAAGTAGCATCCCACAGCCATCCCAGAAAAAGCACATCCATTAGATGCTGTAATTTTGGCGCTTAGCCTGGCTCCTCCCACTTGCCCTGGTTATTAAAATGGGGGACCCCCCCAAAAAAATGACATTGGGTTCCCCCCTACGCTTATTAACCAGCAAAGGGTAAACAGACAGCTGAGGGCTGATATTAATAGGTTGGGAAGGGGCCATGCATATTGGTCCCCTCCTAGACTAAAACCACCAGCCCTTAGCTGCCCCAGAAATAGCCATTAATTATATGCGCCAATTCTGGCATTTATCCTCGACTCTTCCCACTTGCCCTGGCGAGTTGGAAAGTGTGATAACAGTTTTGGTGTTGATGTCAGCTGTTTTATGTCTGTTGATACCAAGCCCAGGGGTTAGTAATGAGGAGGTATCATTTTAATAATCAGTACAGGCTTCGACGACAGTTATGAGCTAATATTAATAGCCTGGGGAGGCTCCTTCCCAGAATAATAATACCAGCCCCCAGCTGTATGCTCTCCCTCAGCTGGTTAGTAAAATTAAGGGGAACTCCACACCATTTTTTTCTTTTATTTTTTAGCTAAATACATGTACAGTAAAATACACATGCACTGGGCTACTTAGCTCACTGGAATATTTATTACTAAGGACAGGAACAGGCTGAATACTCTCATCCGCGTACACCTACTCTCGCTGCTATCAGTGAAACCAGGCGTACGCTGATGAGAGTAGTACTTAGCAGCCGACGCCTGACCGGCGGTAACCTTTTCACTGCCGTCACAGCTGCTGGCTCACACGCTCTCGTCTGTGTGACAGCATGGGAACCGCAGCGCTCTGACCGCCGGTAGCGTGTAAGGTTACCGCTTATCAGAGTCAGTGTTTCCTGCACAGTCACACAGATGGCAGCATGGGAAACGCTGGATGTTCAGGCCCCCCATTCAATCAAATGGGGCCCAGGTACAGTTCTGGTACCCGTACCAAACTTTTTTTTAAAGTTCGGCCGAACCTGACGGAACCGAACATCTACGGGTCCGCCCATCCCTAATCTTCAGCATTATCAGGTTATATGATGTTTGTGAGGTAGGGACGCCACCATCTTGGATAGGGCCTATACCAGCCTCCATCTTGTCTGTTCACAGAGCCACAGGCTGCTAACTGCACAGGGCCTGTTAGCATATTTAATACGACAGGGTTTGATGTCCACTGTGAATCAAAAGGGCTTTAGTATGCTAAGTGATTCAGGCCCATGTTTGAACGGCAAGGTCTTTAGTATGGTAACGAGTTAAGACCAAAAACAGAGCCAAGCCAGCATGGTGAATAGTAAGGTTTGTTAGCATGGTAATGAGATGCCTGGGGGCTTCAATTAGACTATACCTTTCAGCCAGACCATGAAAACACATCTATTTATATCCCAGACGCGAAGGCTCCGTTCTAGGATTATGAATTATGAGCACATCTTTGTAGATACATTCTGATAAAAATATCTGTGTGACCCTGCGGACCTCGGGCATTTGATGGTGCAACTCCCGAGTCGGTGATGGCTTGGGGGGCTGAGATATAGAGATTGGCCATCCACAATGAACCAATCGGATCAGGTTTGATATCCATGCGACAGGCAAAACATACTGCATCCGCTGGTACCTCTCGTGTCCTGATCCGATCGTCCTGGAGAAAGTTAACCCCTTTATTAGGTATTAGGAATAAATTCTGCAGGGGGCTAAGGGTGGAGATTGTCAGCCCACCCTCGGACACCGAGGGGAGGGACCTAGCAGGTTTAAGAACTGTGAGCTAAGGGCAGACCAGATCCATTCTCACAGAAGCCAAGAAGCAACCAGGGACAGAACTGCCAAGGGAGCAGCGGCACACGTTTTGGGGGACTGTCCAGCAACTAAGACTTTCACTTGTGGATCGCAGAGCTACCTGCCTCCACATGTTTCTACAACCTGGTAATATTGACCTCTAGCTAATACCTCTAAGCCTTGTACATTATTGTTGTATTTTACTCTGACTGCAAATCCATTGTAATTCCGTTGTATAGCTTACTGTATATTTCTGTAATTATCTAGTGCGCCCTTAATGCAATTAAACCATAAAATTAATCTTGGGCTGATGCTTTTACTCTGATCACGAATCTTAGAATACCCAGTGGGTAACAGGACACCCTCCCCGGCAGCCATTTGCTCTAGTTGCAGTTCCCTTACTGACCTGAGAGACAAAGGGGGCGCCGGAGAGCTGTGCCTGTGGAGTTACGTCACATTGGTGACGTGGAAGGACGGGGGCTGTCCTTCACAATGTTTATTTAAAAAAATGTGTCCTCTCTTTTCACACACTAAGATAGCGAGGAAAGAAGAGAAAAATCTGCTAATGGTTCCTTCTACACAGTAAACAGAAAGTTCTGGGACCAAGCTCTAGTTTAAAGATCTCTGAGAAGACTTGTGAGGAAAGATTGATTTGTTTGTGATCTAAATGTACTTTTGGCTCTGTACTCATTCCTGGAAATGGAAAATGGACATACTTAAAACTACAAGCCAAGAATGTGAAAATTTTCAGTGATCTTGGCTGGAATCATTTAGAAATCACTCTTAATTCCTCCAAAAGAGTGTGTCATGAATTATGGCTTAAATGCTTTTTAATTCAACCGTAAAGCTGTCTCTTACTACTGGTTCACTGGTGGAAATGGAGTTCCCATGAACCCAAGAAGATTGCTCTCCCTGTGCTGCCGGACATGGTATGGAAATCAGCCACTGTATACTATACAGTGCCTGCAAGACAATCTGGACAAGTAACAGATACAACACTGAGCAAATGGGATGAGAGCAGAGAGTTCACTGACTCTACAATAGTACAATGCAGCATTTACCAAATGGCCTTCTCAGTAATAACAGCTGGTTTAAGTAGACCCTCTGTGATCCAGGGGCGGACATACCATTGCTGCAAACTGTGCAGCCGCATAGGGGCCCAAAAGTTAAGTGGACCCATTTCTACCTCCAAAGCAGGTGCTATTTTGCATTTTTAGGAGCTCTTGGGCTGCAAAGAGCCCATATATTGTTCTTGCACAGGGGCCATTTTCTGTCTGTGTCTGCCAGTGCTGTGATCAGCCTCTCTCTGTAAGACCTGCAATATGCAAAGTGGTTCTCAATATGACCAATAAACCTCCTTATCAAGAAAAGTAAAAATACTGTCCAAATTTATCCTTAGTACAGTGCTGGGAGCAAAAGTCATCTTGTAGGTCAATCGTGCAGACTGCATTTATCACCATCTGGACTTGATATTGACAGTGTCACCTGTTAAGGACATCTCAGAGCATGGGAAGCAGAATAGATAGGAAGCCTTTCAGAAAATATGTCCTGGTTCAGATGACAGAAGTAAAAGTGTGTTTTCTATACAGAAAAAAAAGTTTGATTCTTCATCCTTATTGTTTTCCATATACCAGCTGTATGTATTTTATACATCACCAATCATCTATTATTTCTAAACACTGTTTTTCGGTGATTACTTTGTA
>VIAB01001571.1:134874-154170 GCA_009801035.1 Oophaga pumilio
ATGTCACTCTCCACAAGGAGAAACCTTACCCCTTAGACCCTCGTTTAGATTGGAAACTTGTACACAGAGGTGCAATGCCTAAAAGGATTTTATGTGGACGACTAGCACTGGAGGCGTTCTTTAACTGTGAGCCATTTCATTGGTGAAGCTAATCTTTCACATATTTTTCAGTAATGTACTTATGCTTGTGAATTAATTCTAAAAAAGGTAGCTCCCTCCGAGCCTCACATACGAACACTTTCAGTAAACCCATGTGTTTCTGAATTCGCCTCAGGGAAAATAAACTTCCTTTAATATCAAAGCATAATGCTGATAAACTACAGCAACCTTCAATCAGCATGCTTTACTAAACTATGCAATCTTTAAACAAGTTATCTAATTTTGTGTAGCAGAACATGCAAGTATTTCAAGCAATTAGTCATTACGTTTTGGCTTTCATCCAGCCAACAAGAACTTGGCTTTCCATAATTTGAACTAACATCTCCGTCCTCACACATTGTGACCTCAAATGTTCTAAAACGCAGGAAAACCAAGCAAGCACTACAAAAAAAAGCCGTCTATTCCTCAGAGATGATTCCTTATCCATTTTACTTCAGCTTAAAGGGGATTCAACAGTAGATTCCGCAACACAAACTGCAAACATTATTACTGGTAATTAGATCTCTCAGACCGGAAGATTTCACCTTGTTTTGAAAAAATAAAATAAAAAAACCTGGTTTTCAGCAAGTTGTAGTTGCATATCATTTTTGCATCTGCTCTGTTGTGCTGTACCTTTCCTAATAGCAGAACCACTAAGGTTAAAGCGTTATTTTCAATTTGTTTGTTCAGATACTCACTGATTTCATGACTCTTTCACGTTTTGGTTTCTAGTGGGGCGGGACCTGTTCACTGAGTGACATGGAGAGGAGGGAAGTAAGCAGATAACTGCTGCATAGAAATCAATGGGCTGGAGAGAGGTGGCTGGGATGTTAGGAGTTAACTCCTTTCCAAGGATGTTACTACTGTGCATACTTGGCCAGGCTCTCCAGGTCAAGCTCTTTGGAAACAATCTGTACACTATATAAGATGAAAGCTCTTACAGCAGAAGAATGAAGCAGATAGAAAAAGCAAGTCTATTCCAAATTTGCTTATTTCATGCTGTCTAACTAAAGAAATAACATGAGAATCCCCTTTTAAATGTGTTTTACTTCAATTAATACTTAATTCATACTTCTAACTGGACCCAACTACTCTAGCCACTGCATATCTGTAGTTATTGATAACTTAAGAGTAACTTGTTGTGTGAGTACGTTAGAAATAACACTATTTCTGCTATTATATGACTTGTATTTGAAATAAATTTCCTTTCCCCACGCTTCCCCATGCTTTGTTTCTAATTTTCAGTGTTATTCGAGCTAGTGGATACAGACAAGTTGTTATAATGTATTCTATACACAGTGCAGATTTGATGGATTCCTGCGCTCCTGCCTCTATGAAGGACATGCTTAGAATCAGCATGGAGGACATTAATCAGCAATACTGCGGCAGTGTAGCTGTGAATCCAGCTCTGAAGTGAGGTACACTTACTAGAAAGCATTAGCACCTCCGGTGAGTGTCTCTGTACCTCTCTTACCCACAATTCTCCTTACTCCTCAATAGGTAGCTTTACTCTGATACCTCCATTATCTTGTAGTCTGCCTTCTTTTCATCAATACGCAATTTTGTGGTTCTTCAAGGTGAATGATGAAGTTTAGCAGTGAGTGGAGATAGCTGCTCATAAGTGAAAAAACAAGCATTTTTTTTCCGATAAGACATATTATAAAGTTTCTTATATTTGCCTGTAATTTGATAAAGTAAAGTTTTTATAAACAATCACAATTTACAGTTACAGCTGTCAATATAGGACAAGTCAGAAAATTACCGTACTATAATACTGCATCATTTGATATTACACAGAGCACAATGTAAGCAATACAATGATATAAATGTAACATATCACACTCACCTTACTAACTTCTTTCAAGGCTCTTTTACAGGTTTCATATTTAACAGAATCTTTTGGCGTTTTTTGACAAATTGTCTAAATAAAATAAAAATGAAATATTAATGAAAAAGTAATATAAATAAATATTTGTATATCTGGTGATTATGATATAATTGAAAAATAAATATGTACCAAAATCTAAATAATGCTGCACAATTAGACACAGATGCAGTCTATGGAGTCCAGTTAAATGAAAAATAACAACTGATGAAAATGTGATGTATGTAAATCATGTGTAACTCGCAACATGTGCAAAATGTATTATGCCTAGATCAGCAGTACTGTTTAACACTGGACTTACATCCATGAGGAGTGGGAGACGAGTAACCCTTTGCATTGGAAGGATGAGGAAGGAGATCATGGGGAGATTTCTGCATTCTTCTTGAGCCTCAATTTTCATCAAAACCTCCCTAAATGAAGCGTTTGTAGATCTATGATACCGAAGATAGTTTTGTTAGTGGGAAGAATGTGACGTTAAATACACAGAGCAAGTAGAAATATATTATTACAAAAAAAAAAACACTGATTACAGCATATAAAGGCAACAAACATAAAAAATGGGTATTATAACCTAACAACATATAATAAACAAAATCAATTGTATGGAACATCAGAAAGAATTAATGAAATATCAAAAGAAATCTGTCAGCAGGTTTTTGCTATTTAATTTGAAAGCAGCATAATGTAGAGGCAGAGAGCCTGATTTCAGGGATGTGTCACTTGCTCAGAAGTTGCTGCAGTTTCAATACGATCAGTGTTTTATTAGCAGGAGATTATCACTGCAGAATTAGGTACAGTGTGCAAGCCAATCAGCCTGATCTGTGTAACTCCGCCTCTTCCACTGATTGGCAGCTTGCAGACAATGTACAGTGCACACAGGAAGCTGCCAATCAGAGGTGTGGGCGGGGTTATACAGAGCTCAGCATTCTGAGCATTGACACATGTACAGCAGAGAAAACAGGGATTCTATCAAAACTGCAACCAAGCAGCCCAGTAAGTTATACATCGCTGGAATCGGGGTCTCTGCCCTGCATTATGCTGCTATCAGGCTCTTTAGCAAATATATGCAGCAGATTCCCTTTTCAATAAATCATGTCACAGTACACACAAATAAAGATAATGCAAGGAAGAGAGATTGTAAATCTAAAAACTGTACATTAATTTCTGGAGTGTCCTTTGCTGATAGACTTCATTAGTGCAGTATTTCACATAGGGATCAAATGTGGTTTTTGCATGTTTCTCAACAATGTCACTGATATCTTCAATAAGAATATTTCGTTGATGTCTGCCTTCCAGTTCTTTAAAAAATCTAAAAGACAAAAAAAAAAAATCAAAACGCTAATTACTGTTTACCAACACATGCTAATTAGCTAAGAAGTCAAACCTGTCTCCCACTAAACAGCTGAGGGTACGATGTCCTACATAACTATGCAAATCTTACATCAACCAGCGGGATGATATGAAGGCCGCCTTACATACCTCAATGAAGGAAGCACCGTATAAAGTGAGTTCTACCCTGTGCAGGGCCTAAGGGCACGATGCATGACACGGGGATTCAAAGAGCGCCAAAGCCACCATGACGGCACACCGTGTTCTGTGCTCCAGGCTACGGACTTGGTGTGAATTAAAATCAAAAGGCATATGCACTTAAGAGGCGGTGTATATAACACCGGTACAAAGAAAAGTCCTCCTCCTCCACTGCGACCAGCGCTGCTCTCATCAGGAACCTCAACACAAGTGGGCAAACAGACATTTCTTTTTCTGATATAAAACAGTAAGGATGAGACCAAATTAATTGCAGAGCATGCATGCCCCTCTTGTAGGGTAACATGAGGATACATGCCAGCATCAGGACACTGTAGGTAGCTTAGAAAAGAGATTCCCACGCGATGAGATGAACTCAAAAGGCTGCAAACAATGTCACATTCCATAAACAGCCCCAAGTGGTTGCACCATCATAAGGCCTCTTTCACACTTCAGTCGTGCGACATCAGTCAAAATCCGTCAAAATGTGAAAAAAACGGATCCGCCATTTTTTTTGGGCGGATCCGTTTTTTTATTCCCATTGACTTGCATTAGTGATGGATTTTGACGGATGGTAGTCCGTTAGGTCCGTTTTTTGATGGATCTGCCAAAAAATTGGCGTCCGTCATTTCAGAAAAACGTTCAATGCAACGTTTTTTTGGTCCGCCAAAATGGCGGACTACGGCGGATCCACCGCATCCGCTATTTTGTATAATGGCCGCCTATGAGCGGCGGATCCGCTGGCATCCGTTTTTGACGGAATCCGCCCGCGGATCCGTCGCCTCCATAGAAAATCATTGAAAATGCTGACAACACTGTCCGGGGTGTCTCTCTCTCTCTCTCTCGTGAAAACTTCTTGGCGGATCCGTCAGAAAAATGATCCGTTTTACATCCGTTTTTACACTTTTCTGATGGATCCGCCATTTTCACACTTGGGCGGAAGTCACACAACTAAAGTGTGAAAGAGGCCTAACACACACTTCATTGAGGCTTCACCCATTCTACAGTTAGCAGCTGATGGCGCATTGGTGGTGGATGAAGAGTGAAATCTCAACAGGAAGAATGAGAAACAATGTTGCAGGAAGATCATAGTTCGCCAAATAAAATGTTTACTTCTACTAATTCCTGCCCTCATAGACTAGACCGGGACGGCTGAAGTTTACTTAGTACATCGAGTTCTCCTGAGAGCTGGTAATAATGATAGAAAAATTCAATTACAATCCGGCCATAAAAGTATTCTGGCTTCTCACATTACACACAGGGCTGAGCTTCCATAATAGAAATAGCTGTCTAATAACATCATAATGATTTCTTTTAAAAGGTGCTGATTAGTTACGGTTTACAATAGCATTAGTAATCGTTATAGGAGTAGTCATGTAAGCTATACTGTTCATAGGAAAGAAATGATTCACACATACAGAGCACTGGAACACTACAAAAGGAATGTCCTCAAGCGGGATACTCCATCAGCAGGTATCAGCGTCCCAGGAAAACATTCCTCATACCATTACTCCACCTGCACCAGGCCCAACTGTGACATAGGACAGGAAAGGTTCATTGATTCATGATGCTTGCCCCAAAATCTGACCGTCCAATCAGCATAGTGCAAAAGAAATATGGATTCATCTGACCAATGGTGTATGGCACAAGACCGCTGAGGACAGCGATTGCCTGCAGACGTCACGTGGGGTATATATGGGTTGTGATGTCTGCAGCCTATATAAACTCTATATCAGCAGAGATGCAATGCTGGAGTGTAGAGTATGTAGTATTCAATTGTCACATAACCAAGACAACCACTAACTGCAAGAGGGATAACCTGGAGTAAACTATGCTACGAGCAGCTGCAAGAGAGATAGGCGTGATGTTACATAGGGAGTGTGTGGGGGGATAATATAAAGTGGGTGTTAAGAAAGCATAAGGGTTATTCTCATGTTCACTGATGGGTAAAACAAGCAACTTTGCGATTTGTTATTAAAGGAAATCCCTTAGCAGGATCAACCCTTCAAAGCAGTCTATATGGGCAGGTAGGTCATAGGAAGCTAAATAATAATCTATATTCTTATATAGCGCTAACATATTCCGCAGCGCTTTACAGTTTATACACATTATCATCGCTGTCCCCATTGGGGCTCACAATCTAAATTCCCTATCAGTATGTCTTTGGAATATGCAAGGTTGCAGTGCTAACCAATGAGCCACAGTGCTGCTCTGAATGATACCTTGATGTCTGCGATTTGATGTGTTATTCCAATGAAATGTACATTTTTCTTATATGTAAATGAGCTGTTCAGGACTATGGGCCGGACATGGATCTCCCTGAAAATCTGCCTCTAGGGTTTATTTTAAAAGAAAGGCAGCACTACCAGTGTGAGACATGTAATGACTGATGATTCTGCGCTCCTGTTCTCAATTAACGCTACTTCAGCTTCTTCCACGCTGGCCACCTGTGAGATGGAGGTGCCAGTGCAGCAGATCTGAGCTTTGTCTTATTACAAACACATATGTAGCTGCAGCTCACCTGTCATACTGCTGTCAGATCCAATCCAGAGCTCTGCTTGATTACAACTATGTTCACACATTGTGGTGTTTATGCAAATAAGAAGCTACGTTGTACAGTAACAGCAAAAGCTATTATTCAGACATCTATATCATGCATCTGTTTATTTATTTTTCCTTGGCTGAATTTGAGCACTGCAGCATTTTTGAAATCTGCAGCATGTCAATTCTTTCAGAGTTTTTGCATCGTTTTTTCACCAACAACATAGCAATGAGAAAGCGCAAAAGTGATGCAAAAACACAGCAAACAGGTTTTCCTATGTTTTACAGCATTTTTTGCTGCATTTTTTTGTGAATTAAGCTAACTTTATTAAACATATACTGAGAAAAAAAAACAAGTACCGTATATACTCGAGTAAAAGCCGACCCAAGTATAAGCAGACCCCCCTAATTTTGCCACAAAAAACTGGGAAAACTTATCGACTCGAGTATAAGCCTAGGGTGGAAAATGAGGCAGCTACTTGTAAATTTCAAAAATAAAAATAGATACCAATAAAAGCAAAATTAATTGAGACATCGGTAGGTTAAATGTTTTTGAATAGCCATATTGAATCAGGAGCCCCATATGCTGCTCCACAGATTATGCCCCATATACTGCTCCATAGATTATGTCCCATATGCTGCCACATAGATTATGCCCCATATATTATGCCCCACAAGATGCTCAATAGATTGTGCCCCATATGCTGCCCCATGTATTATGCCCCACAAGATGCTCCATAGATTACCCCCATATGCTGCTGCGAATAATAATAATAAAAAAATATATATACTCACCTCTCGTCACTGGGGGCCAGGTGCCGGTGTCACTGCTGGCTCAGGCCCCAGCACCTGCAATATTCACCTGTCACCGATCCACCACTGCACGCCGCTGTCTTCTGGGTCCTCTGTCAGTGACTGTTTAGGCAGAGGGCACGGCATGCACTAACCACGCCCTCTGAACTGAACATTCACAGCCAGAGGACGCGAGAACAGAGCGGTGCGCAGCGGTGGAACGGTGACAGGTGAATATCGCATATAATCACCCCTTCCTGGCGCAGTCTCTGCAGCCCCTGCTCTTCTCCCACGGTCTCCGGCAGCTATTCCTAACTTCAGCGGTCACGTGGTACAGCTCATTAAAGCTTGGCTCTGCTATACTGTGTTAGTTACAATCACACACAGTTCTGCAGCGAGTTTAACAGAACACACTCTCAGTTATTATCGATCTGTGTCCGTCCCGTAGATTTTAACTGCTCATTTACATGTAAAGAAAAGAGTGGATTTTGCTGGAATAAATTAATAATAAAATTAATAATTCAATCTCAATAAAACACTCTACATGGGTACACAATGCTATAGAAAAATTAGTTCCATTTTCCTTTTTAATGACAAATGTCATCTCTTGGTTGGAACTGAACTATGTAGTTGGCATAGCCCCCTACTGACAGATAAGGATTGCTTTCAATATCAGTAACAATGGTTTTTTGTACAGCTTTCAGTTTGGCTCCAAAACTTGGACACAGTTAATTCCAAAACTGGCGAGTGCGAGTGTTGCAAAGAAAATATAACTACTTGTTTGTCGGGACTTCGTTGTATGTGCCGTTATGTATATAGCTGAGTATATATAACTAAACATGGCAGAACACTGAATATGCACTATATGGATACCCTAAATAATCCCGCACCAATAGCAGAGCTGAGTATGTCATCTGACACGACTAATCATGGTATTATGATGTGTTATCACTTCTTCTACATTGTACCGTGTAAATATACTGCACAAATGATGTAGATGCAAACAGTTAAACTGCAAATATAGTTCTGCTGATTGTGAAAAAACAAAGGCTTCATATTGACACCAGCAAAATCATTAAAGGGATAAGTAGCAAATATATATTTGCTGCGGGTAGTCTGACTGCTGGAAATCTCACTGACACAGACACAGGGGTCCTAAAGTCCTTCTTCCCACACGCCAAGACATATGGATAAGAAATTTAGATTGTGAGCCCCAATGGGGACAGTGATGATGATGTCTGTAAAGCGCTATAAAATGAATGGCGCTATATAAAAGTGAGTAATAAGTAAATAATAAATCTAGTTAGGCCACGAAGTAAGATTCCTCACGTTTTCTTTATAGTAGTAACATGCAGTATTAGTGTTGGGCCATATATTACACGACACTCTATAATATGCAGATTCGGACTGGCCCACAGGGGAACAGGTGAATCCTCTGGTGGGTCCTAGAGCAGGAGTAAGCTACTTACCCCTCAAAAAATGAGCAGTAGTTGTCCCAACACATATGAGTCACTAAGAAGAGACAAAATCAGCATCTTATTCATTCATTAAATTACACTATGTATTATTATATAGAAGATAAATTTGTGAATCAGGGCAATGTAATATTTGCTTGTAGCTGAACAGTGGCCCCCAGAGTCAACATTACTGCTGGGATCTCTGATCACTGATAATATGTATAGTGAGCGATTTTATGACTATAAATATGACCTGGTATACAAACTGCGGCTCTGATGTCAAGTCAGTGTGACATTTGTTCAATGACAACAGATCAGGTAGAATACATTGAGCAAATTAGAAAATGTGATAAAACTATACACCGACATATTCTCTAGTTTAAGACAGTGGAGGTAAGTGGGGATCTGTATCCACAATAGAAAATCTGCACTCGATCTAAACATCAGCAAAGGGAATTTTCAGCTTCTCTCATCTGTAGCACATTATAACAGTAGTCCTCGGCGTCCGCCTGGCAGTGTAGAACATTCTGTAATACGCTACTCCAGGGTCACTTTAAAGATATTGGATAGGTTTTATTAATGCATTCACAAGTGGCAGTCACACTGACGACATTGCCACAGTTTCCTGCATTTATGAGTACCGTAAATTGTTTAAAAAAAATAAATATTGCTATAAAGAATAATTTGTGCATTGAGGCCTAGTATGGAGATACATGTACAGAACACCTTTTTCTCTCCCAGATGCAATGCTTTAAAGGAAAGTTCCATACAAATGGAGTCTGATGAAATGATTTGGTTTCAGGACCACAGTATTACATGGGAGGTATATGGATGTACAGCATAGGCCTATGAATCGCTATGGGATCCCTATAATGGATGTGTACAACACGGAGCTGTAATCCGGCCTCAGACCCAAGGAGCAGCTTGTCATGCGGTAAACTAAGTAAATGGAAAGTTTGCGTTTCACAAAGGACAGTACGGTATCTATATTTTACTGTGTGTCTGCAAAATGTAAAACACTGGATGAAAATATGATGAAGTGACACTCCATAAACGCGGCTGGTTGGCACCACATCCCCACTTTCTCGCTAACCTAGATTGTAGTTGATGAAAAAATGCTGAGGTGGTCAAGTCCCGAGCTGAAAAAATGAATCCCTGTAAAAACAGGAGGAAAGGAGAACAAGTCTGTACTTAAATCATTCCAGATGGGAACATTTCCACACTGCACAAACCTCCCAGAAACTGCGAGAGAGGAAAACACTCCAACCATTGCTGTAGGGAGAAGGAGGCACCCATCAAATATGAGGGTACGGGAGCAATCTGCAAAAGAAGAGTGCTCCAAAATTCCAGTTGAGAGGTGAAAGAATATTGTTGATTATTACAGCAAGCGTTTGATTTCAGTTACGGTATTTATTACATAAGGTGCACAACCAAGTATTAAGTTGGGGTGCTAACAATTTTGTCCGGCCCATTTTGAGGGTTTTGTGTAAAATTATGTCCAATTTGCCTTTTTTCCCCTGTTTTTTTGCATTGTTGAAATACACATAAAGGAAATAAGCACGTGTATAACAGAACATGTGTAATTTAAATAATTTTCCAGGAGAAATACTTAATTTTCGGGAAAAATTTCAAGGGTACCAACACTTTTGGCCATGACTGTATAAGATACTGCCTAACACAGCTTGTTCTTATCTTACCATTGAAAAAACATGCACGTTTCCAGAGGAGTACTTGTCGGCTGAATGGACGTTGGGGTAACATATCTTCGTGAATGGCCATTTTAAAGCTGGCAACACACTTGAGACTAAAGCGACAGAGACTATCCCAAATATAAAAAGAATGGGTGCATCCCATGTGGCATATTGAGGCATTTTGACTGTTTTTTTTTTTTTTTAACATGCCAGAACCTTTGTCTATGACATTTATTGGGCACTGGTTTCTACCCATTAATCCATTGAAATAAATATGCACGTTCGATCAAATAGATCATGCATGTAAAGATACCCAATGATTGATATTTAGCAGGGTATCTGCTTTATATTTTAACACCTTGCATTTTTTTCCCATCAGTTCACTTTCACCTGAAAATGAATACGGTACATTTCAGTAGTAATTATTAACCTTCTCACATTATTATCTGTGGTCATTAATGATTTCTAATCTCAATCTCTCTTACAGGACACAGAGCACAACCGGTTTATGCTTTCTATCAAGAATTCAGATAATGTTAAACATCAATAACAGTCTAATCTGCATATTTTGCCATTAGAAATGCCAACTGTTGCCATCAGAAAAAGATAATTACGTAAATATTAATGCAGGATTAAAAAAAATCCAAATAACCTTTATTCTGCTGAAAACATGATACTTGCTTACTCATTGATAATACCGTGATGAAAGAAACACCTACGCTGATGAAGAAACCTTCCATACTGCAGGACCTTGAACTTTCCATATTCACTGTGTACTGTAGTCAATAAAAGCAATAAAAACAAACCTGCAAATAGATAACTTGCAGATAAACAAAACTAAATGCACCTAATTGTCTTATCTCTGCACATCTTATTTCTAATAAATACAAACTAGAGGGTGGAGAGTCCTGGGGATGGCTATGGTGCCTCACCAAGGGCATTACTAGCTCCCGGTATGAAAGGGAGGTGTTGGTGCTGATAATCTGAAAGTCAAACACCCAAGCCCTTCCATAAGACCAGCCTGCACTTGCCACCTGTCAGACACAATGACTGTATTGTGCCAGCGCTTACAGACTGTAGTTGATAGACAGAAGAAATGGATGAAGCCATGGACATTATTATGCTCTGTTTGGGTGTAGAATTTATGCAGAGGTCAGCATCCCATGATACTTGTCTACGCTTTTCAGGGTATGCTGGCAATCAGGGCTGGGATGAGGGGTAACCAGAATAGGTACCTGCAAAGGGGGGGTGCATTTCAGAGAAAAAAAAAGGGGACATTCACTGACACCGCTCACCCCTCTCATTGCCACCTTCCCGGCTATCACTCCTTTCCCACACAGAATTGTATTTGCGCCTGTAAGACGCAAATACAATTGATGTCGGCGCCGCCCGGGACAGAAGCAGAGGAGCTATAATCGGCTGCCCGCTCTGCCTGGAACTCAGGTGCACGTCTGACATCGCGATGCATTGGTGTCATTGTGCCGTCTAGCACCCACTGATGCACCAGATGGAAGAGGAAATGGAGCTGCGCTGGACATGAAGCCTATATTAGCTGAGTGTAAGCTTTTCTTATTTTAATTCTATTATTTTCCATTTAATAGAATGGAGGCCGTTATACCAAAGGACTTTTTGAACATTCGAAGCTGGCTATTTGGACATTCCAAGAGGGGCTGGCTATGTGGACATAATAGGGGCTGTATGGACATCACAAGAGAACCTGGCTATGGGGGCATAAGATGCTGGCTATGCTGACATTACAAGAGGGGGCTGGCTATGTGGAAATAAGGATCTGGCTATGGGGACATTACAAGAGGGTCTTGCTATGTGGACATAATGAGCTGGCTATGGGGACATAAGAGGGGCTGGATATAGAGACATAGGGTCCAGCTATGTGGACATTAGGAGCTGGGTATGGGTACATAAGGGGCAGGCTATGGGGACAAAAGACTCTGGCATCATTACAAGAGGGGGCTGGCTATGTGGAAATATGGGCTAACTATAGGGACATTACAAGAGGGGCTGGCTATGTGGACATAAGGAGCTAACTATAGGTACATAGGAGGAGCTGGCTATGGGGACATAAACTGGCTATGAGGACATTACAAGAAGGTGCTGGCTATGGGGACATAAAGGGATGACTATGGTGTCATTACAAGATGGGCTGGCTATGTGGACATAAGTATCTGGCTATGGCGACATAAGAGGAGCAGGCTATGGGGACATTACAAGAGGGGCTGGCTATGGTGTCATTACAAGAGGGGCTGGCTATGTCGACATAAGGAGCTAACTATAGGGACATAAGATGAGCTGGCTATGGGGATGTTACAAAAGAGGCTGGCTGTGGGAACATTACAAGAAGATGCTGGCTATGGGGACATAAGGGACTGGCTATGGGGAGATTACAAGAGGGGCTGGCTATGTGGACATAAGAAGCTAACTATAGGTACATAAGAGGAGCTGGCTATGGGGACATAAGGAACTTGCTATAGGGACATTACAAGAAGGTGCTGGCTATGGGAACATAAGGGGATGACTATGGTGTTATTACAAGAGGGGCTGGCTATGTGGACATAAGTGTCTGGCTATGGGGACATAAGGGGCTGGCTATGGCGTCATTACAAGAGGGGCTGGCTATGTCGGCATAAGGAGCTAACTATAGGGACATAAGAGGAGCTGGCTATGGGGACATTACAAAAGGGGCTGGCTGTGGGGACATTACAAGAAGATGCTGGCTATGGGGACATAAGGGACTGGCTATGGGGACATTGCAAGAGGGACTGGCTATGGTGACAGAGGATGTGGCC
The DNA here is from genome assembly GCA_009801035.1 of Oophaga pumilio. Taxonomy (NCBI): domain Eukaryota; kingdom Metazoa; phylum Chordata; class Amphibia; order Anura; family Dendrobatidae; genus Oophaga; species Oophaga pumilio. The sequence continues at coordinate 147,707 of VIAB01001571.1, forward strand.
CATGCAGTCACTGACATGGCACCAGTCTTGCTCACAACACTGACAGACCCCTTTGAATATCACAAGAATAACCGAGCACTGCCAGCCCGGTAGGACTGCCACATGTTCCTCATTAGACAAAAGCCCAGTCTGGTAACTGGATTATATCGGGCCAGAAACCATCACAGCTAGCATGGAAAGTTAAACCAAGAAACGGACGTGTAGATTCGTGGATCGAGATAAAAGAGCAGCCCAAGGCTGAATTATATATTTAATCATCTTAAGGGCACACTAGACAATACACTATAAAAACAATGGTTATACATTGGGGAAAATAAGCATTTGATACAATGCAGATTTTGCAAGTTTTCCCACCGACAAAGAATGGAGAGGTGTATAATTTTTTGTAGGTACACTTTTAAATGTGGAAGACAGAATCTTAACAAAAAATCCAGAAAATCAGATTGCATGATTTTTGCATAATTAATTTGCATTTTATTGCATGAAATAAGTATGACACAATAGAAAAACAGAACTTAATATTTTTTACAGAAACCTTTATTTGTAATTACAGACATCAGACCTTTCCTGCAGTTAATTGCACAAACTACAGCTCACTTCTCCATACAGATCTTTTCCAGATCTTTCAGGTTTTGGGGCTGTCATTGGGCAACATTGAGTTTCAGCTCCCTCCAATGATTTTCTATTGGGTTCAGATCTGGAGACTGGCTAGGCCACTCCCAGACCTTGATATACTTCTTACAGAGCCATTCCTTAGTTGCCCTAGCTGTGTGTTTCAGGTCATTGTCATGCTGGAAGACCCAGCCATGATCCATCGTCAATGCTCTGAGAAAAGGAGGTTGTTGGCCAAAATTTCGCTCTACATGACCCCATCCATCCTCCCTTCAATACGGTGCAGTCGTCCGGTCACATTTGCAGAAAAGCACCCCCAAAGTATGATGCTTCCCCCACCATGCTTCACGGTTGGGAAGGTGTTCTTGGGGTTGCACTCTTCCTTTTTCAGTGGGTGCGAGTGGAGATGACACTAAAAAGTTCTATTTTGGTCTCATCTGACCACATGACCTTCTCCCATGCCTCCTCTGGATCATCCAGATGGTCATTGGCAAACTTCAAATGGGCCTGGACATGTGCTGGCGTGAGCAGGGGGACTTCGAGTGCCCTGCAGGATTTTAATCCATGACGGCGCCGTGTGTTACTAATGGTAATATTTGAGACTGTGGTCCCAGCTCTCTTTAGGTCATTTGAACGCATAATGCCCTGCAGTTCAGGGCCGATTCCTGACCTTTCTTTGAATCATCCATACCCCACGAGGTGAGATCTCTAATGGAGCCCCAGACCAAGGATGATTGACAGTCATCTTGTGTTTCTTCCATTTTCTAATAATTGCGCCAACAGTTGTTGCCTTCTCACCAAGCTGCTTGCCTATTGTCCTGAAGTCCAACCCAGCTTGTGCAGGTTTAAAATTTTGTCCCTGGTGTCCTTAGACAGGTATTTGGTCTTGCTCATGGCGGAGACGTTGGAGCGTGATTGATTGATTGTGTGGACAGGGGTCTTTAATACAGGTAATGAGTGCACAGTAGGAGGGATTCTTAGGCTTCTTTCACACTTCAGTCGTGCGACGTCAGTCAAAATCCGCCAAATTGTGAAAAAAACGGATCCGCCATTTTTTTTTGCGGATCCGCTTTTTTCCCATTGCCTTGCATTACTGACGGATTTTGACGGATGGTTGTCCGTTTGATCCGTTTTTTGACGGATCCGCCATTAATTTGGCGTCCGCTTTTTTTAAAAACGTCCAATGCAACGTTTTTTGTGTCTGCCAAAATGGCGGACTATGACAGATCCGCCTCGTCTGCCATTTTGTATAATGGGCGCCTATGGGTGGCGGATCCGCCTGCATCAGTTTTTGAGGGAATCCGCAAGCGGATCCGTTGCTTCCATAGAAAATACTCTCTCTCTCTCTCAGACATGCGTACCATGCATTTTCCGGGTTGAAAAGTTCATGACGGATCCGTTTGCATCCGTTTTTGCCATTTTCTGTCGGATCCGCTATTTTCACACTTTGGCGGATTTTAACTGACGCCAAACGACTGAAGTGTGAAAGAGGCCTTAAAGAAAAACTAACAAGTCTGTGAAAGCCAGAATTCTTGCTGGTTAGTAGGTGATCAAATACTTATTTCATGCAATAAAATGCAATATAATTATGTAAAAATCATACAATGTGATATTCTGTTTTTTATTTCAAGATTCTGCCTCTCACATTTGAAGTTTACCTACAATAAAAATTACAGACCTCTCCATTCTTTGTAGGTGGGAAAACTTGCAAAATCAGCAGTGTATCAAATATTTATTTTCCCCACTGTACATATACAATGGTCAGATATGCAAATATGACAGAGGTAGGACAAAAGATTTAAGAAGATGGATCATGTCAATTGCCGGGTCATGGGCTGCCACCTAGCTCCTAGGACCTTCATAGCATGTTACTTGACATGACCTCCCTTTTAAAGCCTTACATTACCATTTATCCCCTTTGGGTCACCCCCTCCTGCCCTCTGGGCTGAACCTAAATCCCCTCCCTCTAGCCTAGCCTCCGGCAACTAAAAACTCCAAAACTTAGTCATAACTGGTTAATGGACGGTCCTATGAGGGAGATTTTGTCGCTAACAGATCTGGCCGGGTCCCTGCTACGGTAGGTGTTGAGACTAAACACATCTTTGCTATCTGGTTCCTATTAGCCATTCTACATATCTTTCTCCGTGGTATGTTAGAACGGATCCAGACCCTGGGATGCGTTCAGCCTGTTTCAGAGATCTCAAAAATGTACACAATGTATGGCTAGGACATATAGTATCTCCATAACTCCTTATGGAATTATGTTCTTTGTCAGCTTCAGAATGACTCTATATTGCACGCAAGCCTTTGTCCTGCTCTGAGCTATATGGCTCAAGGTGTGAGATCTGTCACTCACAGCCTTTTGAGGCTTGACCCTCACCCCGCCCCCGATGAGCTAGGTGTGCTCATAAAGCACGCATGCAGAAGGGGTTTGTATAATCCCATGCCAGATATTTAAATCATTTGTATCCTGAAATTATATCTCCCATAATCTTTACAGGGATGAATACATATGCATATGTCAATTTTTAGTTATTTGATCTCATAAATTTAATTTTATGCGTTTGTTTTTCTCACTTCACTTCACCAACTTAGACTATTTAGTGCCTACACATCACACACAAATCAGACTGAACATGAGTCAACAGTGTGATGCAGCAGCAAAAAAGGCAAATGCAATTCTAGGATGTATCAACAGAAGCATACAGTCTAGATCACGTGAGGTCATTATTGCCCTCTACTCCTCTTTGGTCAGACCTCATCTGGAATACTGTGTCCAGTTTTGGGCACCACATTTTAAAAAAGACATCAACAAACTGGAGCAAGTTCAGAGAAGAGCCACCAAAATGGTGACCGGTCTGCAAACCATGTACTATGAGGAACGGTTGCAGGATTTGCGAATGTTTAGCTTGCAAAAAAGAAGACTGAGAGGAGACTTAATAGCTGTCTACAAATATCTCAAGGGCTGTCACATTGTAGAAGGATCATCTTTATTCTCATTTGCACAAGGAAAGACTAGAAGCAATGGGATGAAACTGAATGGGAGGAGACACAGATTAGATATTAGAAAAAACTTTTTGACAGTTAGGGTGATCAATGAGTGGAACAGGCTGCCACGAGAGGTGGTGAGTTCTCCTTCAATGGAAGTCTTCAAACAGAGACTGGACAGACATCTGTCTGGGATGATTTAGAGAATCCTGCTTTGAGCAGGGGGTTGGACCAGATGGCACAGGAGGTCCCTTCCAACTCTACTATTCTATGATTACAAAAATATTTAAACACAGGTTGCAATGTAATAAAATAGGTTAAAAGCCAAGGAAGTGATTACTTTTCCAAGCCACTGTATAAGTTGTTTCCAGCTGGAGCTGGATATGCACGCTACGGTTGTGGTATCTGTTGTCTGGAAGAGCATGGGATGTGACTGCAGACTATACCAGCAGGAGCTACAAAAGCTGTGTGCTAACTAAAAGTTGTGAGACAATGGGTATTGCCTGTTACGGGGGCTGTGGAACTACCAGCCCCGGTTTGGGATCTTCTGGATTGGGGGCACTGCATTGTGGCCATATACATGGAGTTACTGCGAGACCGTGTACGTAAGGAATAAAAATAGTTGCATAGTTAACCTGCCTCACACAAGCCATTTACCATAGGAGGCTTATTTAGGTCATAATATGGACAGATATTTTTATGCAGAGGGCATTTCAATAATAATATATATTTTTAAGGGCTCCATGTTGGGATGTGCTGCAGAAGACTGGAGAAGAGGGAAGTCCACAGAGAAGAGCTCTGGATGTGAAAAGTCACTATGGGATCTGCCCAAGATGGAGACGAAATGAAAGAAACTACTCAGAGAAAATGTCAGCTATAAGGTACCTGAATGTCAATGTTTACTTGTTGATAATGACTACATCTCATCAGTAATGTGGTTCCTGTATGGTTGACAGTCTGATGATGCCTGATAGCTCTCAACATCTCCTTACTATTGTTATGGACATACTTGGAATTGTAGGTTCATGAGATACAAATGTATATGGGTCTGACTTGACATTACAATTAGTTGCTGTATTCATGTACGATAGGTAATTCTGGTGACGTATTCATGTACTGATGGTGGTTCTGGTGACGTATTTATGCACTGAAAGTGGCTCTTGTGATGTAATCATGTACGTGGATCGAGTGATGCATTTATCTACTGAAAGTGGTTCTTGTGATGTATTCCTGTACTGATGGTGGTTCTGGTGACATTAATTTACCAATGTTTGCTATGGTGTTGCTTTAAAGTACTGTTGATGTATTCATGTACTGATGATGATTCAGGTGATGAATACAGCACAAGAACCATCATCACTATGTGAATAAATCACCAAAGCCATAAATAGTACATGAGTACAGCATTAAAGCAATAATCACATCACTACATGAAGATGTCACCACAACCACTATCAGTACAGGAATACGAGAATAGAATCACCATGAGCACATGAATGCGTCACCAGAACCACTAATCAACCAGGTATTGGCAACAGAACCAACATCAGTTTTCTTGCAATCTGTATTTGTTGCATGACAGATATAAAATATGTATCCCATTATAATGGGGTCTCTAGCTTCCATTGGGGTATTCGCCAAATGCTGCACACCTTAATTTAAACCAAATGGCCCCCATTACAGTTATGTAACATTAGATTCCATGACTATCCTTGGGTTTATCATTTAAAATATAGAATATAAGGGATAAATATTGCTATTTTTCCCTTTTATCGTGTAAATGGTCTGCAAGCAATTAATAATTCTATATCGAACTATGAAAACTCAGTGCCTGTTAAGCCTCACCTCTAATTATTATTATTAATATTTATTTATATAGCGCCATTGATTCCATGGTGTTGTACATGAGAAGGGGTTACATACAAATGTAATGTACACTACTTTTTTTTTTTTACTTTTGCTGGTATTTTTTAACTGAAACAGGTAACCGTTCTAGTGTAAGTGGTCGTCAGTGCTTGTTACCTGACACATCGGCGGTGGAGGGGTGGGGGTGCGTTAGGGGTCCTGATTCCTTAGACTCATTCCTTGACATGGGGGCTGAAGGTTCATGTGATGGTAGAGGTGCCATCTGCTTCATCTGCCTAGGGCACCAAAATACCTTGTCCCAGCCCTGCTGATAATTGTAAGTTTACAACAGCAGGAAAGCCAAATGTTGCAGAAAATTGTTTAACACAAATGATTTTCTCACCATAGTTTCTGATTACTTGCTGTAATCCATGGCCGGGTAATAATACCAAGGGACTACTGAAATCTCTTTTATACAATGAGCTAATGATTTCTGTCTATTTTTGGCATGACTACAGGAATCTGCTATGTAATTATTTCATCAGCATCACCAGAAAGATCATAAATCCTGTATCGCCGTTAGGGCCTGAAACCCAAGACCTATTGGATGTAAGGGAAGATGCTCGGGAACCATAACTCTACATTATTATTAACCCATGACAGTGGGACAAATATGCACATGTAATGAGTATCCCTCGAACAATCTTGAAATATTGTAGGTGGACAAGTTTTCAACACAGTTCTTAAGGGTTTCTTTCCTGCCAGGGTTTTAGGGAGATTTTGGTCATTATTTGGATTATTTTTCAATTCAACAATAGATAAGGTTAGAATATTTATGACAGGTTTCTCCCAAGATAAAAGCAAGAAAGAGATAAACCTTGCTTGTATTTTTTAATAAGCAAATCATGGATACTGTCTAACTCATCGATGCAATGCCGTTTAAAATAACTACAATGCAAAAAACACAAATGCCTATCCGCCCCAAACCCTAGCCTCTCATCAGGGCCGGCGTTAGGGGC
>VIAB01001571.1:163843-174136 GCA_009801035.1 Oophaga pumilio
TTTTTTTTACTTTGTCCCACTATGAGACTTTCATTTTTTGCAGGGTGATCGCTTGTATAGCATGGGGATGCAGCAGCATCTCTATGCTATGCAAACTGTCAGCGCTGCACTGACAAAGTTGCTGATCATGCTCCGAGCATGATCAAGCAACTTTGCTAGATCTGGTGATCCGGATGTCGTCACCATGGTAACGATCGGGATCACTTGAGGGGTCTCCAATAAAAGGGCAGAGGGGTTTTCTTCCCTCTGCCTGCTCTCGAAATGCTGCGATCGAGTTATTGTGAAGGGAGCGGTGAGGGAGTGACTACTGGGTGTCAACTGTCAGAGTCAACTGACACCCCGCGGCGATCGTGAGCGTACACAGGCTGTGTGCGGGCAAAATTGCCGGGAAGTATCCATGCGTCCTAGGTCAATAAGTGCCAGGTTACAGGGACGTATGGATACGTCTCGGGTGGGAAAGAGGTTAAAAAATAATTATCGTTTTACCTTTTATTTCAGAAATCTACAGTACACATGAAAATAAGCAACTTTGTAATATATTATGGAAGAAAGCTGCTTCTTTGTCCTCCAGAACTGATCATTCACTCTCAATTCATAGATTAAATCTGTATTCAGTGAGAAAAGATTTGCCCCTTAATGAGATAAGAGATGACAGTTTCTACTCATCAGATCCTATGGAGAGAGGAGGAGGAGAAAGAAGAATAAGGGCATGTTTCCACGTGGTGTAAATGGTAGCGCTTTGGACGCAGCAGATCCCCGCTCTGTCCAAAGCGCTGCCGGCTTTTGTACGCACAGTGATTCCGCACGTGTTCATTGAACACATGCGGAATCACCGCATCCTATACATAGAACTGTGTTATTTGCCTTGCGGAGACGGAGCGTCTCTGCAAAATAAATAGACATGCTGCGGTCTATAAAGACACGCCGCATGTGCTTAATTTCGGGTCTGCCACCTGCGTGTTTGCACGCATAGTGGAGATGGGATTTCATAAAATGCCCCCCACACCATGCTGTAACATCTGGACACTGCAGATTGAACACTGCAGATGTACTCAGCGTCCAACCCGCAGCAAATACTTACCAAATACGCCACGTGGAAACGTACCCTAAAAGTGTAACTATCAGGAAAACTTGCTGCAGGATGTCCGTGTCTGCCTCCCTCCTCATCCCCTCGCCATAGAACTTTATATCTCCTATTTCAGTAATGGGGAAATCTGTATACACTAAGGACAGATTTTTTTTCCCATGATTGAGAATGAAAAATCAGTCCAGGAGGAGAAAAAAGTGGATTTCTCTAAAACGATATTTAACAAAGCTTCTTATTTTCATGTGCACTACTGATTTATGAAATTATTAAATGGATAAGATGGCTACACCTTAAGTAACAGCTTTATGGCACTAATAAAGAATTTGGGATCCAAGCTGTCAGGAGCTAGAAGTCATACCAAGGAAGGTAAGCAGTCACCGACAGAAACCGGTTCTAGAAACTCTGTGGCCTCTCTCAAGGACTACTTGTTTTAGACCCGATTGAAGAGTGAATAATGTAATGTTTACTAGTCTTTTGTATTATGCAATGAACAAGACATTTACCAGAAACGTACTATTTCTGTGTATATTGTACAGTGACAGAAATATGCTAATATGTGCTGGGGGCGTGGTTGGACTGGGAGGCACAAGGCCAGTTGTCCTATAGTGATAACCTCCTGCTGATAAAACACTGATTGAAACAGCTCAGAAAGTGACACATCCCTGAAATCAGGATCTATTCCCCTACAACAATGGTGCCCTCAATTTACATAGCAAAAAACAGATTTTGCCTGAAAAAGCACCTAAAAAATGCTAAAAAGAATGAACACATGCATGCAATGTCAAAACAACTTGCTGTGTATAAGTTCAGTCTTTAGTCTAGTAACTGCTTTATGCACTGAAAGCAGAGAAAAAGGCTAAAAGAAAAGACCTGACCATTCTTCAAGCTGCTAACTAATATATATAGCAAAAACATAAGAAATCTCCGGCAGTATTTTTCTGAAGCATCCACTGCTTTAAGAACCGTTGTTCAAATGACATGTGCACATACCTCAAGCCTCTCAGTCTTGGTGTCACTCCTCCCTGCTGCTGAAATCTCACACTGCTCATTACAAGCTGCAGTGGTTAGGCAGGCTGGGTGGACAGATGCTGAATACACTGACTCATGAGCGCTATCATTCTTGAACAAGATTAAAAGCTTACTTTAATATTAGTAGTAGAAAGCGCATGTCATAGCCACGTCAAAATAGCTGTGTAAGTAAGTACACCAGCATCGTTGGGTCTAAGATATCTAAGAGGTGGAGGGGGCCCAGAAACATTTCTTGCAAAGGGGTCCCAAGCAGTCCATTTCTGCCCCTGGTACACCCTATTTAGCCTACAAAGAAGTACAACAGAATACATGAAGTGTGTAAAATATGTAAATATGTATATGACAGGTGCAGATATCGCAGTGATACTGGAGTTATTGGTATGTATTGCCAGGACTGGGTATATATTTATGTATAACCAGCGGTACCACCCTATGCTGCTTTAGTAATGCTTTTAAAAAGTCATTTTATGTTATATATAAAGCTAAAACAACTTTCCATAGGAGCTAAATATATGTATATATTATATATCGGCACAGGTCATTTACAGAGAATTTCAAGCAAAGACTTGTACTTAGAGTGACTGGTGAGAGATAGTGATAAAGCGAATACACGAGTGGCAGTGCGTGCGTGCTACTATATGTGGGACTTTCCTGACAGTCATAGAGTCGCGTCCATTTTATCAAACAGAAAATAATGATAACAAACTTCCCAGAATTATTAGGTTTCCATGCAGCCCTTGTCATAATATATGCAGCCTTACTCCAGAACCTTTTACTCAAATTGGTTGATGCAAAAATGAATATACCCCATATCAAAAACTAATATATCATATTTTGTATGATCTCCATGATTTCTAAGGACAGCACCAAGTCTTCTATACTCAGAATGAACAAGTTGACATATGTTTTTTTCAATTCTTCAAGAAAGACCTATTTTACAGTCTGAATTCCACATAGGTGTTTGGTTGGGTTCAGATCAGGAGAAATACTTGGCTTCTGAATCACTGATTTTCAGAAATGCAACAGATTTATGTTTTGTTTCCTCATTATTATGTTAGAAAAGTGCACGTCTACCAAGGGTGATGGTTTCATTTTCTCTTTTAGTATAGAGCAGTACATCTATGAATTCATGATATCATCAATGAAATGTAGCTCCTTGACACCAGCGGCACTCGTGCAGCTCCACATAAGGACATTGTCGCCACCGTGTTTTATTGTAGGCACTGAGCATTTAGAAAAATGCAGAATTTTCTGGAGAGTTATCTCCATAATACATTTAAAGTTGGCTCACGCTCTTCTAACTATAGGTTCACTAAACAATACTAGCAACAATGGGTAACTTTTCAGTTGTATTATCCTTTCGAGAATACATTTAGCTTTAGCAAGAGGGCATATGGTTTAAGAATTATAATAAAGGCTTCGGTTTAATGGCCTGTTAGTGAGAGGCTGACATTTAGTGGGTCAGCCCTTTCAGGGTTCATTTGTATATTCATACAAATTCCCTTCCCAGGCCATATTATCTCGTCAGTGAAATTATGTTTCTAATAAAACGGAATGTTCACAATATTTTATCACACCTCCTCATGGTCTACATACAGTTCATGAGTCTCCTCTTAATAAAAAATATCATACTTTCGGTGCAGATGGACATCTAATCAGAGTTAGATCTGGACACATGTAACTACTGTTTTGGTTATAATCAATTCTATCATTACAGAACATCACTGTGTAGTAGAGGAATGCAGATATCCGAGGTGAAAGAATTGTACTGGCCTGCTCTATGAAATACAGCTGGGTAAAAATAGCCCCACTTGCATATGTCAGAGGGTCCTGAATGGAGCGGTCATCAATATGTGTTGGGACAAAGAGATCTTTGTAAAGCATTGAATGTAGTCCGAATGCCTCATCTCCTCCAGGCTTCGCCTTGGAATCTGTCCCCCTTTAAAAAAAGGGAAAGTGTTTCAGCCAGTTGTTGGTTCCCAGCCATGTGTGTTTGTAGTGGCCTTCTCCTACAATATGGAGCTGTCACTATGCGTTCTTTCATGTCAATGAAATTCACTTGGCTGCTGCTTTTCATACCAGCCATGTCTGGTACATTGAGAAATTGCAGCCTTCAGCTGTAGTCTGGTAGTAAATAGGACTGTGGTATACAGCTCCCATTCTGCCCAGTATATAAAAAGCCTTGTTAATTTGGGATTATTTTCTATTTCTAAACACTCTCACAATACTGGAGTAATTTTCCTGGCATTTGTCACAGGTGAGGATATTACCTTTAGTAGTCATACAAACCCATTTGTGTCAATGTCTGTGCATATTATCAGGCCAAAGTCACCAGAGTATGTGAACTTTTGATCAGGGTCATTTGGATGTTTTGGGTTGTCATTATGATGTAAAAAGAGAAAACACAGTACTTTGACAATAAATGGCTTCACCCAACCACTAACCATGAGTGGAGAAAAGGTTTTGGTGTTATCATTCATATTCTCTGAAAGAAGTCCAAGAAAGCAAAAATTCTGCAGGGGTATGTAAACTTTTGAGCACAACTGTAGTTCTTGTATTCATTGAGGCATTGATTAAAATCTCTTTTTTCAAAGTAGGTATACTTATTCATGCTGAGCACTGTATCTTGTGTTCACAATTTTATATATTTCAGATTAATATTTTATTTTGAAATTTCAGGCAGGAACTAAAATACCCAAATTTGGGTATTTGGGGTTTGTTGGGCCAGCGCCTGAACCAGTCAATGTATATCAGAATTTCTTCCTACTTAATGTAAGATTTGGCAGTAAACTGTAAACCACATAATCTAATTTTTATCCCTATAGGGTCCTAACCTATGTACAACCAATTCTATACCCAATAAACATTTCTCTCTTTATTATAAATTACATTAAAATAGGTATACACACAACATATAAATACAAACAATAAAACTGCAGAAAAAACATATACAATCATATAAAACGTGCGGTCATAAACCTGGGAGGGGATTGTGGACAAGTCGACCTACATCAATTCCCTTCCTAACCGCAAATATTGGCACCCTAATATGGTATAGAGGGTTGGACCAGATGACCCAGGAGGTCCCTTCCACCTCTATTATTCTATGATTGGTACGACATGGCTATTGTGTCCCGGTCACATTAGGAATTACCCAAGACAAAATATATACAAAATAGGAAAAGGCTCATGTGATGCCAGTAATCACTTTTGTACTGTAAATCAGACAGGTTCCACAATCTACTCAAATGAGTACAATATGAGACTTTCACCTCCAATACAATGGATCCAGATATCGGACATCAATAGTAGTATAGACCCCTATTGGGTGTAACCAGAGAAGCATTCTGTCATTGTTGTCTCATACCGTATAGATATAAATCTGCGCCACTTATCCGGCATAGTTAGTTCTACCCTATGGACAGATAGCTATACTCATGTTTTAGTCAAAGAGACTTTTAAGTTTGTGTTGCTTCGCTTTTAGTTATTTTTCATCACAGCTTCAGTTGCTTATTTTCCTAATGCGCTTCTCTCCCTTTTGGCTATTCAGGGGATCATCAGGGGTCTTCCTCAATGGGGGTAAAGATAAACAGCAGTGCTCCAATCAGCTCCTCGCTTCTCTAGTACATTAGTTCAACTGGACCCAGACAGCAAAAGAGGTGGGAAACGCGTCGTGATGGTAAGTAACAGTACAAAGATTTGGCAGTGCTCATTAAACAACTCAAAAATATTTGGAGCTAATTAAACTCTATAGGAAATAAACATATAAGATTCAGAGCTTTATAAGAAATAAACTTTCAGAACGATGCGTAGTCACTCATAAGAGCTAAAACCACAAACAAGAACGAGATGTTGTAATCTGCTCTATAATTAAACATCATATAACAACAGCTGTCAATCTGCAAAGCCCAAGATCATTAAACTGATAGCAGCCAGTGTTTATGGATCAGGATATTTACAATGAGCTTGTAATAATATTCTGCCTGTCGGTGCCAAGTTTACATTGCACTTTAGCTATTGAGTAGGAGTAAAAGGAAAAACTGCAGTAAAAGATAGAATAGTACTCTGCATTCTCGATAGTAGGGACTATTGCACATTAAAGGAAGCATGTCACCAGGTATTTTATCTCATATGAAATAACTTCTTAAAATTTAGGCTATTAGTCCCTTGTGGCGCCACATACCCTATATAAGGAGGAGGACTCAAGTGTCCGCTGGACATACCTTGACTAATCAATTGGCTTGGCGACAATTTAGTAGGAGAGATTGATGGTCCAGATAGACACTTCATATCTCCTTAGTATAACGTTAAGTTTTAAAAACAAGGGAAAAAAGGGATTTCATATATTTCCATGGATAATTCACATCTCAAACGTTTCTGACAAGATCCACTCACACATACAGCTGCCTTGAGAATGGGGCCCCACTGGTTGCACCACTGTTAGCGGTAAGGAGGCCCCACTTGTGTAGCTTGCTCTCTTTTAACGGTGGTTCTGAAATATTTTCATTTGCGCTTAGGGTATTTAGCAATTTTCTATTAAATTATCCGAGAGTCTTTCCACTGGCAGTGATGTTCCATTTTGCCCACATATTCAAGATATATAGGGGTCCAGTGATGAGACTCGCATCTTAAGCACATTTATGACATAATCCGATGCATATGCCATCAACTTGCATTCTAAAGAATAATGCATATGTTATGTATAAGCCCTTTGCTTAAATATAAAAGTAACCTTGCACCTGCACACGTTGACATTCATTTGGCCCACAGCAAAGGAGAGGTACTGGCACTTTTGTTTGACGTATAGTGACATAGTGTTAGCAGCCCAAGGCTATGTTTCCACAATTATCTGAGATCTGCAGACTACAATTACCATACACAGAATACACAAAATATACCGTATTTTGAAGGGAAATTGTTCTGTTCAAGAAACCTGTTATGCCACATAATTATGTTTATCGTTTTCTACTTTCCATAAATTTGTAAATTACAATTGGTGACTGGATTGTAACCAGCACTCTCACCTCTCCAATAGTGATGAGCGAGTATACGCCTTGCTCTGGTTTTCCTGAGCATGCTCGGGTGTCCTCCAAGTATTTTGGCGTGCTTGGAGATTTAGTTTCTGTCGACGCAGCTGCATGATTTGCAACTGCTAGAGAGCCTGAATACATGTGGGGATTCCCTAACAAACAGGCATTCCTCACATGTATTCAGGCTGTCCAGCAGCCACAAATCATGCAGCTGCGTCGACGGAAACTAAATCTCCGAGCACGCCAAAATACTTGGAGGACACCCGAGCATGCTCAGGAAAACCAGAGCAAGGCGTATACTCGCTCATCACTATTGGAGAGGTGAGAGCGTTGGTTACAATCCAGTTACCAGTTGTAATTTACAAACTTATGGAAAGTAGAAAACGATAAACATAATTATATGGCATAACAGGTTTCTTGAACAGAACTATTTCCCTTCAAAATATATTTGTGTATTCTGTGTAATTGTAGTCTGCAGATCTCAGATAATTGTGGAAACCTAGCCTCTCCAGTCTCCAGTCCATACTTAAAGGGGTATTTCCCATCTTCAAGAATCTATCTCAATATGATGCTGCCCGACTATTCCACCTCTCTCCTCGCTACTCCTCTGCTTCCCCCCTCATTGGCTCCCAATTCCCCAACATATACAGTTCAAACTACTAGCATTAAACAACCAAGCCATCCATAAACTGTCTCTTCCATATATCTCCGAATCAATCTCTGGATATCTTCCAACACGTAATCTCTGGTCCTCCCAAGACCTCCTTCTCTCCTCCACATTTGTATGTTCTTAACCCAATTGCCTCCAAAACTTCTTCCAAGTATCCCCTGTCCTCTGGAATTCTGTGCCCTAATATGTCCAATTATCCACCACATTCGGAACTTTCAGAAGGAACTTGAAAACACATCTCTTCAGAACAACTAAAAATCTGCAATGACCCCACTGCCACCTCACCACCACCGCAGCTGCCGCAAGCCCCTAACCTATTGTCTCCCTCCCCATTAACATGTAGACTGCCAGGGAAGGGCCCTCTCTTTTCTGTTCCAATCTGTCATTGCTAGCTCATTCACCTTATTTTACATTTGTATCTTGCATGTAAACCCTTTTTCATGTAGAGCACTATTAAAATCAATGGTGGTCTAAAAATAAATAATAATAAACCACATGCCCCATACTGTAATCATATGCACAGTGCCATGTAACTTCCCAGCAAGATAGACATTTGGGAATTTGGACTTCAGAATCAACATGAATACCCTATGACAGAACTCATCATCTGTCATGTTTCATAAGCCAAAATAGCCACTGATCTTTTTTGGAAAAACAGCATTATATTCTCGTCTAAAAGGAAATCTTTACCATTGTAAAAATTGCTTTAAAAGCAAATGCCTTATTCCCAGCACTGAAGTATGGTCTCTTTCATCTTTCAATTTATCAATCTTCAAGAACAAGTCACCTTTCACGTAAAATCTGATCTGCTGTAAAAACTGGAGCTTGGCCCTGAACTTGACGAAGAATTCTCATTTTGAAGAGGTCAGAGTTCTTCAACAATCTGTTCTGAAAATGGATATATGGTACAAGAGGGAACGCTGCAGGCACATAGCACCATTGTAGAATACCAGACACAATGCCATTAAGCTCTGTCCCTACTTGTAGAAAGAGGTTTGAAATAAAACTCATAAGAACATCAACACTTCAGGGAATTATAGCAGAATCCCCCCTAATCGAGACTCATGTGCCCAAGTGATTATTTGACATTCCATAATTATTTTATTTCTCTCATTTTCAGTTGCACATGGTTTAATAATTGTTTATTTGCTATAATAAGAATAAGCATTACAAGCGCCAACACCCTGTTTAGTCTACAATCATGCAAAGACCTTTTGTAAGTCTGGTCCTTCTGTCAATCACTGACCTCAAACTTCTGCTTAGGCAGGAAGAAAAGGAACCAAACAATCAAAGTGAAGTAAATAAATACCGGGAAGGCAGAATACATAATAGTTTTAAAGATATTAAAGGACCCTTTGTGAAAAGTTATGAGGACTATAACAAGAGTTGATGTTTGATTGTTTAAAGGGGTTGTCCATTATTTTATAGAGGGCAGAGATCATTCAAAAAGAAAGGAACAAAATTCACCACTGGAATCCCCCACTGTGTGAGCGTTGCTCATCTGAAGGTCTCCACCAGGGCAGGTACTGATGAGGTCTCCACCACCAGTCACTAACAGCTTTATAGGATTCAGTGGCAAAGCAAATGTAGAACACAAATCTTACTTTTTGCTGGCCTCGCACACATCTGTGATATTGGAAAAGAGATGGTGGTTTTCAGTCTTGGTCATGGTAGAACTCAGTTGCTTAGAATTCTTAAACATTCGAATTAAAATCTCCAAACTGAGTAGGTATGAGTGTTCAGAAGAGATCACCTCAAACATAGCCTGCGGGATGAGAACAAACTGAGGTTGCGATTTCATACAGCATTAAGAAACATGCTATAATAATCATATGGAACATGTTACTTTTTGAGGGCATTTTGGTTCAAATGCAATAACAACAAGAAATGAAGCTTTATACATAGGTCTTCATGGAAGCTGTAGGCAGATATGGGTGGAATATTTTGAAGACAATGTCTCCACGGTTACAGACTACAATTAACCTGTGTAGTCTGATCCTGAAGGCATGCGTTATTCCACTTTCCTACTATGTACAGATTAGCCAGAAGGATATAATAAGAAATTTTATATCACTCTACACACAAGGTCCATTTGTAGTCGAAATGGCAGTAGACACAAAAAAGCACAAATTTATATCTATAACATAGCACTGCCCAAATTCAATAACGACATTGGCAGGCTTCAGTGACAATCTAATTTGCATTGGGCCTGTCTTGCTGTCCGCAACAGCAGACTTTTACGGGACACAATAGTTCGGCACATTAAATTTCAATGATTAATCCAATTTCTTTAAGAAAAAAAAGAATGTCAGCAGAAAACCTCAATGTTGTTTGAGACACAGGCTCAAAAATGGGACAAGAATCCACTAGTCTCTAGCAAACCATGGAAAAATGTTTATTGCTGTCACGGTCCCGGGTGCTAGCTCCGCCCTCCGGCGCGTTCCCGACAGGGCTCCTCGCCGCTCCCCGCCTAACTT
>VIAB01001571.1:176868-189987 GCA_009801035.1 Oophaga pumilio
CAGCTTATAGGGCAAAAATGGGGTGACAGATTCCCTTTAATAATCGAGTATATGCGATACAATCCAAAAACATTAACCTGGAATTGCCCGGTCAGCTGGTATTTCCGATGTTCAAACTCAGAAACTAAATGGCCAGAAAGGTTGTGTAACTGCAGAACAGATGGTCCACATCTGTATCATGGCTCTGTACCAACTCTCAGATGCACAGAAACAGAACTATAATGGAGGAGCCATAAAGCGGATCTGTCACCAGCTACATACTGTGTACCTCATTAACTTAGATCAGATAAGTGATGAGCGAGCATGCTTGGGTGGTTTCCGAGAGTTTTTGGTGTGCTCCAATAATAAGTTTGAGTCCCTGTGGCTGCATGTCTCGTGGCTGATCGACAAACGCAACACATGCAGGGATTGCCTAACAAACAAGGAATCCCTGCATGTGTTGCGGCTGTTGAACTGCCACGAGACATGCAGCCACGGGGACTTGAACATATTATTTGAGCACACCGAAAACTCTCGGTTAGCACACGAGCATGCGGGATAACACCTTATCTGAGCACATTCGCTCATCATTAATGATTATGAACATCAATGTCATAACAGCTGCATAATCCTCTTAGAATATTTTTCCCACCTGATAATAAAGTTGACCTGTTTAGTGAAACATCAATTGCAGAGCATTATTTTCTAGAGGTCTACATTGTGGGGTCCCTTTAATATTTATCCTAGAAAAACATGAATAAACTGACAACTAGGTGTTAATAGTTTGGGGTCTCACATTGACCAATTAGTGCAGTCACGAAATGCCCCTTTGACAAAAGGAATGGTGACACCCAGTTGTCTATTATTTATACATTTAAGGAACAAGAAGAGAGGAACTTGTATAATACAGAATTAGAATAAAATAGGCTTGAGACTGTTACTTTAAGAGGACCTGACTTCCCCCATAATATAAGTCCAATGGAGCCTTTGTAAGAGGATTCTACAACCATTCTGACAGATCTTAGGCCTGATGAGGCTGGGGAACTTCCTTTGAAAGTCTATTTAATGAGGTATGTGGTTTGTATTGTGAAATCTGGCAATGGACAAGCTTTGAAACTCATCTTGTCACACAAATAGCATTGTAAAGGAGTAGTGTCTCTCTTGCAGAACTAATGGAGGCACCATATTGTAGTATGTTGTGATGAGTGCCAACAGTTGTGTATTGTAGAGCCTTAGGGACTTGTGTGCCAACATATTAACTTTAGGCTGAGGTTTCTGTTCCTTAGTTTATGGACAGATTTTAATCTAAAATGTAGAAACCTTTGTATCTTTAGGCAACAGACTCTACAATTGTAGATAAAGTTTTAATGCAGCCCACAAATACATCACTACTGCCCAAGAGCTAAATGTACAGACATTCATTAATCGCAATACGTAATATGACTAGGAGAAATAAAAGGTAAGCAACTGTCTGCAAGCTCCAACAGATCGCCTCCAAATTCCTTGTAAGTCACATAAGTAATGGCACAACCCGGACAGGATCACCTTTCAGCCTGAAGAACACAAGATCCTCTGTAGCTGATAAATTTTAGATTGCTTGACAGTACTATCAATGTAAATTTTATGAATTATGTATACCGTATATATATATATTTTGTTACCTTCCATATAGACCAGATATCAATAGAGATTGCACACGTTCCATCTAACCGTGCAATATCTCTGCAGTCTGCACTTGCTATAGGAAAAACTATGAAAAATAAAATAAAAAAACAAGACACACTTGACAGTTTCACATTTTGTTCAGTGCACTGGTACAATATCAAATACAGTCTGCCATTAACTAGGGTAAGTTCAATGCCAAACATACACTAGCGTCCGCACACTGCAACAAATAAACTAAGTATCTCCATTTATTTTATGTTTGTAGCAATAGTGGAATCCATGTATTCATTAATTGCAGTGGGTTGACACGTAATCTTTGTGTATATATTTGAATAATGGCTAAGGTGTACTTGCACCTGCACATTAATTCAATACTATAGGAGTGCTGGCCATGCTCATATACAATTTTTGCAAATTTGTGAAACCGATGCTTAAAAATCATTAACAGGCATCAGGCACAGGCTTGTGCATCATGTGACTGTTTCAACCAACCAATCAGCAACTGCCAACAGGCTGCTTCCTTCAAATTTTGTCCAAATATGAAAAAACATTACTGTTCCTCTTCAAAGGAAATTTGAAAGGTGCAGGTGATGAAAAGCTTCCCTTTAATGGTTGTCAGAGGAATGTTCTGCCATGTTGAGCGCTCTTGTACACACAAATCATCAAAAATTATTGCAGGCAGCTCCCTTTTGCAATTGCTGACAAATTACATCTCAGATGTGCTTGATGGTAGACAAAAATGTCTCACGGGAAGACTTTCACATTCCCTCATGAAGGCATCTTCATGGCGCTGCACATGACCAATCTCTGGTCATCATTGTGTCAAAGACAAAAGCGTCAATGAAGAGGATAGGCAAAGTCTTGCTCTGTACCATGACAGCTTTTGAGAGTGGTGGCGTGAGGTCAAGGGAACACCTGTAGCTGGACGTCTGGCCTGTAGCCCAATGTCATCCAAACAACTTCTAAGGCTATGTTCACATGTTGTTTGTTGCTGCTATTTTTTCTGCAGGCAACACTTGTACTCTCGGCACTAAAGATGCTGCTACAAAAAGCAGGTTTTGCTGCACTTTTGTTGCTTTGCTTTTTATCAAAGTTCACCTTGCAAGCAGGGACAATACAAGTTGTTAGGTCACCAATGCAAGATGTATATGGAACTATTAAAATTCTTTTGAATAAAAACAATTTGATCAAATTATTTAGCGAAAAAAGTTCTTTCGTGTCTGAAAAAATAGTGACTATTCTGGACAAAAAAGCTCCTGTACGGAGGTAATTAATAAATGTGCCCCTGCTATGTACTGTGCAACGGCCATGTCTGACAGTGAAGACGCCTTCACGAGGGAACGTCATACCGCTCTTACTCCTGGAGTTGTGGCATTAGGTGACGTACCAGGTACACTAACATCTCAGCATTACACTGATTTGGTGGTGGAACCAGTGGTATGGATATTTCTCCAAAGTGTCCCAGGAGCTGTCTATCAACATGACAACACCAGGCTTCATGCTTCTTTATGTGACTGTGAGCAGCCTGTGTGTTGTTAATGTACCATTGCCTGCAGCATTTCCGGACTTGTCTTCCACCAAGCACATCTGGAACGTCAATGGACAGCAATTGCAAAGGGAGCTGACCGAAGTGGATCTTGATGATTTACGTGCTCAAGTTCATTCAGCATGGTAGCACCTTCCTCAAACAGCCATTATAACCTTATTGATAGCAGCCAAGGCGTGGAAGTGTGTGTATTTCTGCACGTGGCGCTCAGACTCAATACTGAACTGATCGAGATGTTTTGGAAAATTTGTTTACATTTTTTCATCATCTTCATATCTTGAACATTTCTATCAGTTCTTTGAATTTCATAATACCCTGACTTTTGCTTATATATGTGTTCTAAAATGATATACAGCTCTGGCAAAAATTAAGAGACCACGTTCAAATGTTCAGTTTGTCTGATTTTTTTCTTTATAGGTATATTTTTGAGTAAAATGTAAATTGTTCTTTTAGTTTATAAACTTCTGACAACATGTCACCGAAAAACCAAACAATAAATTTTGTATTTTTTTTCTGACAAAGAAAAATGGTCACATTTTTTTAAAAAACCCAGAGCTTTGAGATCTCAAACAATGCAAAGAAAACAAGTTCATAATCATTTAGAAACAACAATACTAATATTTAACCTCAGGAAGAGTTCTGAAATCAATATTTTGTGGAATAACCATGATTTTTAAAAACAGCTTTCATGCGTCTTGGCATGCTTGCCACCAGTCTATCACACTGCTACTGGCGCAAAAATTTAAGTAGTTCTACTTTGTTTGACGTCTTGTGACTACCCATCATCCTCCTGATTATATTCCAGAGGTTTTCAATGGGGTTCAGGTCTGGAGAATGGGCTGCCCATGATAGGGTTTTGATGTGGTGGTCTCTTAATTTTTGCCAGAGCTGTATATATTGTAGAAGTGAGAACTCGGACATTGACGAAAAGTTTGGTAGAGGTTAAACATTCCGTTTTACCTCTTGAATAAAGACCGTAAACAAGTGAGCTTCTACACACTCTACAGTTATTTTATTTTTACACCCTCAAAATATTGTACATCCTAACTCCTAGTATAGAAGCAGATTATGTGCTGGATGTGGGGACGTACAGTAACTGAACTCTCGTTAGTCCTGTAACTAAGCGTCTATCACATAACAATAGAAGTACCGTAAATAATGGATCATGCAGAGATCTAAAAAAATCATAAGTAATTTACACAAAACCTAAAATGAATTGATACAGAAATTATATTGGAAAATTGTCTACCTTTTCATTATACAATAAAAAAAAATATATATAGGTATAATTATATAGAACCACAAGATTACCATTAAATTGGCCTCTAGAAACATCACTATAAAGATGGAGCGCAGCAAATGCCTGTTCAGCTTCTCACTACAGAAAAGTAATGTACTGTGAAGCCCTTTGTATACAAACTTGGGAGATACAAGACAGACAAACATGAACTGTTTATAGATTCAAGTACGGAACAAAAATCAATGAACATTTTAGTCCATTTCAGAAAATAATTTATTACACACGGCGATCTTTGTTCACAATATTTTCTCCAAATGAAAATCTGATGAAAAGTGGAAGGATAAATTCACATCAATCTCAGGAACCTTTTTTTTGTTCCATTTCAGAACTAGAAAAGTGGATTCCAAACAGAGGACGGATCCGTCAGATGACACATCAGATTGATTCTAATGGGAAACCCATCTGGTTTCTAAAATTTACCAGCAGAAATAGAGCAGCAAACTCTGCTATTCTGGTCAGCAAAAGTAAGGGAGTCTGTGACCCAGATGTGAACGGAGGCTACAAATGTGCAAGTGTGAAACCACAACTAAAGAAATCTTTATTTCAGCTTATTTTGCGAAACTTTATAGTAACTCTATATTTCAAGTCACTGTAGCCATGCCATTTATACAGAATAAAACATTTGCAAGGGCAACTATGAAACCTGAGAAACCAGTTCCAAGTAACGAATACAGAACACTGATACAATAATCTCCAAGAACAGCAGTTCAAACACATCGCAACTGTGGACGCTGTGAAACACAAAGCAATGGACCATTACGTATATGCGCTATGTATTTGTTTCTTCTTCCGTTTCCTCTTGTCTCCTGCAGACATCAGTACTAAAGACTTATGAGTTGCAAATTGGAACCTGGAGCCGTCGCAGAGCTTCCTCACCTAATTAAAGAGGATATGTCACTCACCAGAAATATATAATTTTTTATCTGATGTAAATGCCACTGTTCTCCAGAACCTTCCAATTTTTTCCCTTTTTGTATTCTCAAGATTTGGCCTTCTTTTACCTGTATTTAGTCTTTTTTAGAGAAATTGTCATCATCCTCATCTCTTTTTTTCTGGAAGTCTTAAGGATCACGTCCAATTTGTTAAAAAAGACAAGATCTACATTTAAAAGAAACAGGAAAAAGAGCGGTAATTCCCGGGAGCTGCCACAGAGTGAAGACAAGGGTGTTCGTTCTCTGGATCTTTATTCATTCATACAATGCGTTTATTAGTCGGGTTTACGCCATCAGGTATCTAGCGACATAATCCTTTGCTCACTGTATCTTATATTGAGGGCTGAAGCGCCTTTTCTTTTTTTTCTTTAAATCTACATTCAAGGACGATGGGGTCATATATTGGGAATGGAGAGGCGCAGGATGTAAAAAAAATTACATCAGATTCAAGAGAAAAGAGGCATTTACACCAGGTGAAAAATACTTAGGAATGCCAAGTGACAGTTAAGGGCCTGTTCTCTACTTTAACTCATCCTATTTAGGTGGGGCTGTAGATAATTTATTAAAACATTCAGTCACAGCCAACAGAGGAGGCAGAACTTTGTCCTCAATACACAATAATTGGAACTTGCCATTACATTTCCACATTACTAAAAATTTAATCTCAAGACTAAAGCTGTATATATTACATAAATAATGGTTTGGCCAACAATCTAATGAGGCCTAGCATTGTCATGCATCAGAAGGAACCCAGGGCTCACTGCACCTGCATATGGTCTCACAAAGCATCTGAAGATCTCATTCCGGTACCTAATGGCAGTCAGGGTACCTCTGTCTAGCACACGGAGGGCTGTACGGCCCTCCAAAGAAATTCCTCACCACACAATTACTGACCCACTGCCAAACTGGTCATGCTGGAGGATGCTGCAGGCAAAATATTTTCCATGGTGTCTCCAGACTCTGTCACGTCTGTCACATGTGCTCAGTGCGAACCTGCTCTCATCCGTGAAGAGCACAGCTTCTGGACATCGGGACCTCATACCATCCTCATGGAGTCTGTTTCTGACTGTTTGAGCAGATACATGGATGTAAGTGGCCTGCTGGAAGTCATTTTGGGGGCTCTGGCACTGTTCCTTCTGTTCCTCCTTGCACAAAGGAGGAGGTAGCAGCCTGCTGCTGGGTTGTTGCCCTCCTACGGTCCCCCCATGTCTCCAAGTGTACTGGCCTGTCTTCTGGTATCTGTTCTTTGCTCTGGACACTGTGCTGACAGACAAAGCTACCTTTCTTGCCACAGCAAGCATTAAAGTGCGATTATGGATGAGCTGCACTATCTGAGCAACTTCTGTGGGTAGTAGCCACCGCCTCATGAAACTATACAGTACACCTCTAGGGTTGAGAGCAATGACAAAATGCAATGGTAATCAAAACAGCCAAAAAGGATGAGAACAGACAAATGGTCTGTGGTCACTCCCTGCAGAAGCACTCTTTTATTGGGGTTGTCTTGCTAATAGCCTATAATTTCAATCTGTAGTCTGTGCCATTTGCACAACAGCAGGAGAAACTGATTCACAATGAGTGTTGCTTCAGAACTGGACAGGTTGATTTCACAGAAGTGTGATTGGCATGAAGTTATATTGTGTTGATGTGTTCCCATTATTTCTTTGAGCAGTGTATTTATAAGCCAACAGAGGGGCACTTGACTTGATACCTAATTGTTTATACTGCAGAGGACAATGTGTCCTGCAGTCACTAGACAGGGGTGAGGGTTGAGGGAGAGCCATGCTAGGCTAGACACTCACCGATGTAGTGGAGAACGATTCCTGCTACATTTACAATCGTCGCCCACATCGAAGCGCTATAAAGAACTATGCAGCAATATGTGGATGGTATCAAGTGGGGGAGGGAAAGGAAGCAGTCTCATCCAAACTCACTCTACTGTACCCTGCATTTAGCAATGAGGAAGAGAGAGGCTCCCACAAAACTAACTTTCACATTTGACTGAGCTGCTCCTACTTCACTATCCTATAGTGTGCCACTCCTGCTGTATTCACCAACATCGCAGCACTTTACTGGGATATACACCATGATGGCGGCAGAGCTCACAAACTTCTGTACGCCCCAGTTCCTGCTGCATGCAGCACCTCCATCGAAGTGCTGCCCAGGAATGTACAGTGTGGTTTGTGTGCTAGCAAGAGGGTCTATGCTTAGCGGCTCATGTGCAAAGCTCTTCCTACAGTATTCAGCTCATACATCGAAACATGTAATTGGGGTGTGAAGAGAAAGATCGAAGAAGGCCGTGTCATTCAATCACACTGCACTCCACATTGGAGCAGGGAGGCTCCCGCTACACGGAATTGCCTGTAGGTCAGAGGAGCAACACACAAAGCGACCTCCTCGTTAGTGTTTGGTATTTTGTGCATTCAAAATCGCGCATGTCTTTACATTACAACTATTATTCGCAATTCCGCTAAATCACTTTCGTTAGCATGGATATTTATATAGATTGCTGTCATTATCCTGGGACAAGAACTCTGTCCTTTAGCCAATGCACTTTCTAGAAGTCACTGTCCTGTGATGGGCTATCTACTAGTGTAGCATAAGTGGACGGAGCGCTAAATAACACGGATCTCTGTTTTTGGGGGCAGTTATTTTCTTTTAACATTCTAGATTACAGGACATAAACAGTGTGTGCAGGGGTTGCAGCCACACCAGACCCTGGAGCTTAAGGGGCCTTTTTACCCAGATGATAGCACCCCTCACAGTTGGGGGCTCTGAGATTCAAGTTACACCACAGATCACTTAAAATGCAAGCTTTTACATGCTTCACTTTGTAGGTCTACTATATCCAGTTATTACCAATTACTACAGAATATGTTGGCACATGCATAATAAACATTATTACGGGTTATCAAAATGGTGGAAGCAGATAAAAACTGACACATTCAATCAATACACTCGGGAGCTTTCTCTATTGTGATCTGTTGGTGATATAGAGCCTCTAAAAAGACAATGAAAAAGCCAAAAGCTTTTCTAAAAAACAGATTTTATATTAGTTTGTATACTGCAGATTTGTAATCCTTGCATGCATGAACTTGGAAATAGACTGGCATTCCAGGGGCAGTTTGCATCCGCTTTTAGTTTGTACTCATACTGATGAATTCATCAGAAATCCTTGTTTATTTCATGTGTTCTTCCTGGACCGGCGCACACGTGTTGCTTCCATTCTATAGGTCTATGAGAACCCAGCTATTTGGCTTTCAAGGATCCAATGCATCAGAGAATTCTGCTTCCAGCATCTTCAAGTATGATTTAATTCCCAAAATATAAATCAAAAGCATATTTCACCAGTCACATCAGAATAACAGGCTACAATCTGCTCTTTGTTTAAAAGACACAGCATTACATTCACCATCCACTGCGAGACGTTTGGACCATTTAAAAGAAATTCTATACCTCATTTACGACTGAGACTGTCTGCCTCCAAGAGCAAGAATATCTATCACAGAGCCAAGATAATTTATAATTTCCATAAATTCTAATAATTTAAATGCCCATCATAACATTTTTACCATTGCTTCCCCCATAAAAGAGCCATTTATGTATTACACGCTTAGCAATTAATTTACAGTGAACCTGGCAGCGGATTCATCCTGCCCGAACTATGGCTAGTGTCAATAAGACACTATCAATTCTGCCATGTATGTTTTACTGAAACGTTGCAGTATTTCAGAGACATACATTTAAAAACCAGATGGGGACCATGTCACTCAGGTGACTAGTCCAAGAGGCCGGTCCCCAAAGGCTTCTCACTGCCCTTTTGAGCGACAGGTCTTTTCCCTATCACACCCCAGACATAGATCTCCCAGAGAATCTGCCTCTATAGTTTATTTGAAATGAAAGGGAGAGTTACCAGTGTGAGTCATGTAGATCCAGAGAGCAGACTGTCAGTCATTACATGTCTCACAGTGGTAACGCCCCCTTTCATTTAAAATAAACTCTGGAGGCAGATTCTCCGGGAGATCAGTGTCCGTGTCAGTGTCATTTACATATTAAGAAAAGCATGGAAATCTCTAGAATGAGAAATCGGATTGTAGCTATCAAGGCATCATTTTCTTCAACTTCCTATGACCTGCATGCCTATATAGTAGGCTTAGGAGGGTTAATCCTACTTACAGATTCTCTCTAAAGAAGCGATCAGACCTCGAAGAAAACTAGAATTATTAGTACAACCTATAAAGTGGCACCAAACAATTGGTTTCAATACTTGTTTCAGTTTCCATTACATAATGCCTTCACATACTAATCAACTTCTTTTTTCTGCTTTTGTCCTGAATCAGCTCTATCTGGTATTATCTTATACTTGTTCGGCTTGTTTAACCAAATACCTGGAAGGTACCCACTGCTCAGTTTGCAGTCGAAGATGGATTTATATACTTCATATGCAGCATTTTTAGAAAGGCTGAAGGTACAGGAAATATATCTTGTTTTGTAACCAGTAATCTGTCCACTGACATAGACGCAAAGTCGTTTTTTTTTCCTTATGAAAATCAACATATGCATTTACAAGATGTCAAAAGGTTTGTATGCCATTTGTACACACAGTTATTGTATGCTGACAAAATAAGCAAAAATTAAACGGGGCGGCCACTACTTATGCAAACCCTTCTTAAATGTTGTAATCTCCAGAGTAAAATAAACCCTTATGCTTTCCATTCCAACAATGTTGTGGTACCAGGTCCCTTTGTCATGTGACATTGTGTCTTGGGCACACTGCAGCCAATCAGCTAATGGACTGTAGCGCTTACACCTCTACCGGACGTACAATTTTTGTGTGCTCCTGACATGTAGAGATTAGTGATGAGCGAGCATGCACGGATAAGGTGTTATCCGAAGACGCCCGTGTCCTAATCGAGTATTTTCAGTGTGCTCGAAAAAAATGCTCAAGTCTCCGCACCTGCAGGTCTTGCGGCTATTCAACAGATGCAACACATGCAGGGTTTACCTAATAAACAGGAAATCCCTACATGTGTTGCGGCCATCGAACAGCCGCGAGACATGCGGCGGCTTGAACATTTTTCGAGCATACTCGATTAGGACATGAGCATGCTTCGATAACACCTTAACCGAGCATGCTCGCTCGTCACTGACAGCTATAACAAGTCAATGTTTTTACATTTTCACTACTCATGAAATGTAATGATTTTCTGAAGAGTGTGATCATCCTGGATTGAAACCAGGGTGTAATATGTAGAAAATTGAACACATTCAATCTGTTTATATGCTGGAGGTGCCAGGAGACTGGGGAGGAAGCCACCACAATCACTTGTAAAAATGAGAAGTTAAATGCAATCTCCGCAAGCAAAAGTGTTCACATTATTCCCTTCACCAAATAGAACACAAATGGGTGTGTAGGTGACACTTCATATATCATATATGACACAGATAGGTGTAGCTAGTATGTTTTCCTTAAAATACGCGTATATTGTGACTTTAGTGACATTTCAACCCTCCTGTGTCTTTATGCAAGCATCAGCCAATAGTAGATGGAGAGAAGAAAAAAGGTGTATAGTGACTATAATGCTCACTTTAGGCACTATATACCTTTTTTTTCACTCCATCATTTGGGTAAAGAACTGGGAGGGTCGATATGTCACTACATTCGTAATGTAGAGATCAACCCTTTTAAGCAGTCTATATGGACATGAAGGTCATAGGACGTTGAATAAAAGTCTACCTTGATATCAGCGATCTGATGTCTTATTACAGACTTTGCTCTCATAATCGCACACTGCTTTGCAGTGAGATCAGAAATAACAGTACAGAAGTGAACCTTGTCTCATTACAAGCACATTTGCAGCAGCACTTGTATTCTCATACTGTTAGCAGCTGTGCTGCAGAGCTGTGCCTGGTCATAACTAACACAATACAGCCAAGCTGAACCTGATCTCATTACAAACACAACAAGCACATTTGCAGTTGTCTTCTCAGCGCTGTCACCTTTGCTGTCTTGCCCATTCTACATGCTGGCTGCAAGATGAAAGCTGAAGAACTGTGAGAGGCCAACTACAGCTGGAAATGTATTTGTAATGATACAAACTGTCCTTCTAGGATATGTTCCCACCTTCAGGATCTGCTGTGGTTTTGACGCTGCAGAATGTCGGTGCCATTTCCTCGCCTATTATGCAAATTAGCGGACACAAATTTACGTTTTTTTTACACGTGTGGATTTTCCTCATTGATGCAAGTCTATTGGGAAAATCTGCATGCGTACCCACAAGAGAAATTGACATGCTGTGGATCTGAAAGATGCGCCGCATGTCAGTTTCTGCGGGTGATCCGCAGGTGCACATAGACGCACAGTGGACATGCGATTTCCAGAAATCCGATCCACTATGCTGTAACATCTGGCGGCTGCATTTTTGACGCTGCATAAATATGCAGCGTCAAAACTGCAGCAAATTCTGAACAAGAGGAACATACCCCTACTGCACTATGTTAGCTATGCTGTACTGTGCTCTTTCTCATATCACTTTGCGTGATTATGAGAGCAAAGTGCCAGTTATTACAAGTCTCACACTAGTAATGCCACTTTCATTTAAAATACGGCAAGCTCGGATTCTCAGGGAGATCTTTGTCCGCCTCATAGATCTAAACCACTCATTTACATATTAAGAAAAATATAGGATTTCTCTGGAATAAGACATCAGATTGCATTTTATTTAACTTTCTATGACCTACATGCCCATATAGGCGGCTTAGGATGGGGGATACTAACAGATTACCTTTAAGGAAACCATACTACCTACAACTCTTATTGTGTCATGTTTGGTGTATGAATTAACACCTGCACACTCATTTATGCTATATTTGGTGAAGAGAATAAAGAATATTAACACTTGAAACCAAGGTCAGCACCAAGGGGAAAAACGTTTCCTAATTTGTAGTACTTACCGTATTAGCAAATAAGAACTAACAGAAAATAAATTTAAAAATAGCAATATCTTCTGTTCTATACTAAAATTATTTTCACATTGAAATACAACATTATCTGGGGCTCAATTATGAATATATTTTTAACTATTTCCAGTAAGTCACATTTTTCGTGCTGTTCTTCACATGACTAGATGAAAAAGACAATTTTTAACTAGAACAGTCAAAATGACAGTAATTATAGCTCTTTTAAAATGTTTTCCAACATAAGGTCAAATGCTTAGACACAAACAAAATAAAATAATCGCATAAACAAGTGACAGTCTTATTTCTCCTTCCAACACATAACATAGAGCAATTAAGAGAGTTCAGCTATGTCTCTGCTGGAAATATTCCAACACGCTCTTATCTGCTTCAGATGGTACCAGGGACCAAATGTCAATTAGAAATTCACAATACACAAAAAGCAGACATTTGTAAAGAACTTACAACAAAACAGCTGTTTATATGTGGAATCCAATCTTTTTCCTGTCCAAATGAAGTTCTTGAATTCTTACTTTGTTATGAAATATAGGGAATTTATGGAAATTACTTGACTTATGGAAATGGGATAAACAGGAAAAATCCCTGGATCGACATCCAATCTTTAGAATTCTAGTAACCTTTAACATTATATTTTTCATGAAACACAACTTAGGATGGAAAAGGTGGAGCAATAGATGTCAAGGAATCTACAGTCATGGCCAAAAGTTTTGAGAATGACACAA
>VIAB01001571.1:198081-208671 GCA_009801035.1 Oophaga pumilio
TTAGGATTCCAAGCACAGCTGGGCTCCACACACGCAAGTTGTTTATTTCTGCTACTTTCCCTCTTTATCAACCAATGAAACAAGTCATAAGTTTATAGCGTTCATCGTGCACTTTTCTACATACATCGGAGCTAGACAACTTACAGGCTGAAGTAGATTTTCTGAACATTTATCTGCTACCTAAAACTAAGAAGGCATCAAAGGCTCTATTCACATCACATTTTAGCGTTCCATTCGCCATACATGCCAGGAACTAGCATGTGCTGTATATATTAGACAGACAAGCTAGAAGAGTGTATCATGGAAATTGCTTTGGTCTGCATAAGTTGTATATCTTTTATTCATTTGTACTAACTGTTGCAAATAAGTGCCAAAAAATAGTTTGGAAAGGTTTTCCCTGAATATTGAGCCCAAACTTGGATTGAAAAGAGCCTAAAAGATAGAATTGATGCCATTTTCCATTTTTTAGAATAATGTTATTTAGTAGGTTCTTAGGCTGTTTCACTTTAAATAATAGTTTACCAATAATGACTACGTGCATTTATACATAATGATGACCAGGCTTGATGTTTTCCATAAATACCCAACTCCACATAACATCTACACTTTAAATTAAAAGGGTTAACCAAGACTATTTTATTCCTTTTTTTTTACTATGGGCCTAAAAGCTAACAGGCAGGTAGTTACTAATTATCTGTGTGTTGTACCTGGTGCTGACGCAAAGCCGTTACCGACCGCTCCTGGAGGCGATTCAGCTGCTCTGCATTAACAGAGCAGCTCTTCTTCTACTTTGCTCTGTAGATTGGACGTGACTGACAACTTCATGCTGATTGACAGCCAGCTCCCTGCAGTTAGGCATCACATCAGCAGTCACGCACTTTCAACACAGCAGAAGAGTAAACGCTGCTTTGTTAATGTGACGTCAGCTGAAGCCGCTGAATCGCTGGCAGGAGCGGTATGTGATCGCTATATGCCAGCAGAGATTGGTACCATGCACAAAAGGCAGGCAGTTATTAACTGTCTGATAGTTCTTAGGCCTGTAGTAAAGAAATGAAATAGTCCCGGATAACCCCTTGCACTACAGAGTAACTGTTTTAATTTTTATTTCACAAATTAATAGTACACACAAAAATAAGCAAAGTTGTAATATATCTCATTAGAGAATTCTGCTTCTCTCTCCTCCTGGATTGATCTTTCCCTCCCAATTCCTGGGTTACCTTTGTATTCAGTAAAGACAAAATTTACACATTACTGAGCTAGAAGATAACAGTTGGTGAGTATAAGAGATTATGGAAAAGGGAGGAGCCAAAGGCAGACACGGATCTCCTGAAACGAGATTTACATTTCCCCATAAAATATCATGAGCACCAAGAAAAAAGATTTTCTAATGAGATATATTACAAAATTTCTCCTTCCCACTTGTACCATTGATTTATGAAAAAAACAAAAAAAAAACTCTTTATAGCTTTACCATATTGTAAAAAAAAAATATTAGAATCATTAGTGATAGTAAGTCCCACCATTACTAAATTCTGCTGCACCCCATGTAGTTGTAATAATTCAATAATAAGCACTAATCACTTTACTGTAAGAGTTTTGCTACATATATTTTTTCCAAACATAAAGGAACCCACCCTATGGAACAAGTATTTCTGC
The DNA here is from genome assembly GCA_009801035.1 of Oophaga pumilio. Classification (NCBI taxonomy): domain Eukaryota; kingdom Metazoa; phylum Chordata; class Amphibia; order Anura; family Dendrobatidae; genus Oophaga; species Oophaga pumilio. The sequence goes on from VIAB01001571.1 coordinate 199,738, forward strand.
TTTATCAATATATAAAAGAAAGGAACTTAGCGAAGTAAAGAAGCACAGGCTAGTGCAGAGCGAGTGACACTAGAGAGGTTCACATCGAGGACACAAGAAATGAAGGATAGTTAACATACGTCTCACATCTGTAGCTGATGTTTTCCCGCCTAAGCGCAGCACACAAAATGAAAAGATTGGCTCCAGCTCAACTAAAACAGAAGCCTCTTCCAATGGTCTCAGAATTTCAATAACGCGTTAACAAAAACCATTACATGTCCTGAACGGTGAGCACTAAACCCTCTCTTTGCTACCACAGAACTTCCCGAGGACTCCCGCCGCTCTCCCCAGCATGTGGCTGCACCCTCCCCTCCATCCACAAAGACTCACTTTGTGGTGTATAGAGGGACAAAGGATGGGTGCCATGCAACCTAGGCCAACCTCTATTGATTCAACTATGGGAAAAAGGCTGCTACTCTGCTTCTGGGTAAACCGTCTAAATATCTCATTTACTAGACCTTTTTTTTATTTTTTTCTTAATTCCAAATTATGAGAAAACTTGTAAGTCATCAAAGTATAACTGCAGGTCACACGCCTTTTATTAGGTAGTTTATTAAAGATAGAAGTATAAAGTAAAAATATACTGTAACTGTTATTTCCAGCTTCACGCCTCTAATCTAATAAAAAAAATATAAAAAAATACTATGCAATGGAGTTGTGGATGATCATTCAATAATTCTGAGGAAGGGATTTGTTCAACCCCAATAACGCATAGTCTGTCAATATCTGTTAACTGCTATAAAGATTAAAAATTACTGTACCCCTGAGACTTCAAGAATCCTCCGCAACGCCACTCCATAGTACCTGTGTGCAGAAGACGTTGATACCCTCCATCTGTGGGTGGATCTTTTATGCAATACATGCTGTGACAGGAGTGGAGCCTTATCACAATATCCAATGGCGAGTGTGCCAACTCTAATTCAATCCTAGTTGGTGTATTGACGTCATTACCCTACTAACCCTGTCCCTGCTCTTTAGCATTTCCAAAATATTCAATGTGACATATTTGTCAATTTATCAGAAGACCCACAATCAGATTACTTGTTGACTTAAAAGGTCTGTTAAAGGGCTTGTCCTAACTTGTGTGATATATCGATGATCGCTGGGAGATCTCACCGCTGGGACTTGCACTGATCCGGAGAACGGGGCTCGGAAGGGTCTCATTTGAATGTAAGTGCGTGAACACGACGGCTGCATTCATGGTCTATGGGACTGATGGGAATATCCAAGTAAAGTGCTGGGATAGACCTGACAGTCCCAAGGAAAATAAAAGCGAAATGGCATGCATTGGTCAACCACTGCTCAGTTAAGACCGCTGTCGGTTGAAGATGTGGTACCCACAGTAATCAACTATGTTGGTACAGTCCCTTATGGACATATAGAGGGAGAAGGGGCCCCACTCAAAACTCCTCTATGAGTTAGAAAGGCAATATATTAATATAAAATAGACAAAATAAAAGCTTAGAAAAAGAAATAAAGAATACGTCATTACGCTCCTTTACAAGTCAATAATTAAATATTCATAAAACATTTTATGAAATATAAAATAAGCCACTACTTTCAGAATTAAAATGTGTTAGAAAAAAGTAGAAAACAGGCTAATACATAGCGCCTCCGATACCACTAATAAACAGATAAAATATTGTGGAAGGACCTCAACATGGAACTTACACTTTTGAATAACGGGAACACAACTCACAAAAATTACAAAAGACCCTCAGAATCCTGCCTGCATCTTCCACTCCCAATCACCACAATAAAACTAGATGCGGTATGGATAACTATTGAGCAATGAAAAAATGAAGACGCGACAGCCAACTGAATAGGAAGTGGATATACAAAGAAAACATTGAGTCCGTGCTATGAATATAGAAAATGCAAACTTTATTGAAAAAAACCTTAATAGGTATAGACATTAAAAGCACAACATATAGAAACAGACGTGTAAACATTATTATCATCAATTATATGGTTTACATGGCAATGTCCAAACTTAAACCAGGAGATGAGGCCCACACGGCAAAAAGTCAGTGCAAGGACAAGCTGCTGCATATATTGCTATTATTGCCATCTATACTAAAATAATAGCTTGCTTGACACATAATAGAAATAGCCACGTGGGGACAAAGTCCTCCATCCTGGCCAGTATCAGGCAGAATGGCTCAAGGTCCTGCAATGCCTGCACATGGGGTAAGAGACATAGTGAATCAGAAAAACTATGCTTCAATTCTAATTGGAGGTACTTGCTAATATTATTATTATTATTAATACACCTAATACATATAGGGATAGGATCTTGGAGATGGGAATGCCCTTTTAACAGTAATCAAAACCATAGCAATAAAATGCAGGTTCTCTCTCAATCAGTGACCTGGTTCAATATTACTAATGTATATGGATACTCTGTCTGCTCTCATACTCAATGGCTACAGTGACAAAGGTGAATGCTCTGTAATTGTTCCAACTGAACAAACCCTGTCCAAAAGCCCCATCAATGAGATCAAGCCCATGAGAATAGACTGCCTTCCAGTCTTCCACTACCAAGTAATTTTCCTCACTACACAGTTTCTTGATCATTTTATTTTTTTCCACTGGTGGTCTCACTGGTTCAGTAATCTGTACTTTATGATCATTCCACCAATGTGGTACTAGAAATCAAGTTCTCCAGACACTGACTTCTTGGTGATCCTGAGATATCCAGAAGCCAATCAGAGGAGGCTGAAGTGTAGGGGAAGGATAGAGCAGCAGTCTAAACCAATCATGAGATGGGGGTGTGTCTCAGACTACCTCTGACTCCCAGTAAATACTGGAGCTACATTACAGCCCTGCTCTTATACAGGTGTCATAAAGGGAAACCAAGGAGCAAGCACCAAATGGCATACGTAGCAGATCATCATCACCTATCGGCACGGATTTTCATTCTATTTTTGAGCTTATGATTGGGTCGCTGATTTGGGGGAAGAAATTCCAATAATACAACTTTATATGTAAATTGCCACTACAGATGGGTAGGTTGAGCAAATTACCTTTCACTTTGACAGGTGTTCTCCGGTATATTAATGCCCAATGGTTACACAATTATACACTGTATATGCCCAAACAATCAAATCTGATCAGCCAAAGGTTAAGGTGTCATATGTGAAATTCTTACCACTGACAGCTGACTCCACGTGGACCTCAGGGGTTTATACAGAACTACAATGCGATCCTCTTTGGGCTCTCTGCCATCTGCTTCCTCATCAGAGTCAATATCTAGAGCCTTTTCCTTGTAGTTTTGATACAGGACGGCATTCTCTGAAAATAAATATGAAGGCCATATATAAATATGTGGCATGCGTTCTTTAATCTATAGTAGACAAAAAAAAAAAAACGTCCAAACAGCATCAATACTGGGAAGTTTGGGAATCCAGCAGCATGTACCATCTGTTTCCCATCTTCTTGTATATCTATATGAAAGCCTTTATGGAAACTTCCCTGGCTCAGTGCCAAAATTAAAATAGTATTCAGCGCCTATAAGTGTACACGATGATAAACTTGCAGGGACATTGTATTAATAACGTATGGCTTTGGTGGGAAAGTTGACATCTGGATTAGTACTTACAAATGAAGATAAAACTCATACTAAAAGTCCACAATACAGCAAAGCTACACGAGCTGAGCATGAAGACATTTAGGATTCATTGTACGTAATTAACAGGGTAAGGCACGAGGAGATACTAAAAGGTACCTGGTACAAAAACCATAACAATCCATGCATCAGCAGAGCAAAGGCTGATATTTAAAGAGGCTTGGACTATATTTAGGTGAGGAAATTAAAGCGGTTTGGTGGGAATCCAGTCTCAGCACCCCTGACGATCAACTGATTGAAAGGGCCACAAGTGCCCATCTATTCACCAAGCACAACTATTACTAAAAGTTCAGGCTCCTATTCAGTGTATGCCACATTTTCCAACTTGTTGAGAAATCCAGGTAATGATAATGGCAGCAGGGTGGCTCAGTGGGTAGCACTGTAGCCTTGCAGGTGGGGTCCTGGGTTCAAATCCCACAAAGGACAACATCAGAAAGAAATTTGTATATTCTCTACTTGTTTGTGTCGGTTTTCTCTGACACTAAAGACATACTGATAGGGAATCCAGAGTGTGAGCCCCAACGGGGTCAGTGATGATATCCATAAAGCCTTGTGGAATGAACCCTTTAACGACCACTGATACAGCTTTTAACGGCGGAAGTTAAGGGTACTTATTCCTCAGCACCGCTTTTTAACGGCGCTGAGGAATAAGTGTATAGCGCCCCCCAGCGTCGGAAAATCTCTGAGGTATTGGCTATCGGGCATAGTGGAGAACCCAGAGAACATGATTTGGGTCGGTTTTTACCGTCTCCAGTGTTGTGATCGCCATTGTTCATCGAATAACGGTGACCACAAAAAAAAAAGTCTGATTTACCAGTTATTTCTCCTCTGATATGATCTAGCACATCAGAGGAGAGAGAAATGGGGTCCCCCGAATCCCCCACCCTGGTACCACCGATGTGCCCCGGTTCCTCTGGCTGTGTCTCCCAGCGTCTTCATTCGGGAAGAAAATGGCGGGCGCATGCACAGTGCGCCCGCCGAGATCCGCCAGCCGGAACCCGGCAACAATAGGAGATTTTTCCTATTGGTTCATCAAAATAAAAAAAATTGTAAATCAAACCCCCCCTTTATCACCTCCTTAGTTAGGTAAAAATAATAAAATCCTTTTTTTATTTATTTCCATTTTTCCCATTAAGATTAGGGTTGGAGCTAGAGACAGAGCTAGGGTTGGGGCTAGTGTGGTGGTGTTGGGGTTAGGGTGGTGGTGTTGGCTGAGATTAGGGTTAGGGGTGTGTTAGGGTTGCGGTTAAGGTTATGGTTGAAATTAGGGTTAGGGGTATGTTCGGGTTAGGGTTGGAGTTAGAATTGGGGGGTTCCACTGTTTACATACATCAGGGGGTCTACAACACGACGCAACGGTTCTCCCTCCCTTCTGAGCCCTGCCATGCACCCAAACAATGGATCTGCCTCATATACGGGGTATTGGCGTACTCCGGATATATTGCACAACAAATTTTGTGGTCCATTTTCTCATGATACCCGTGTGAAAATAAAAAAAAATTTGGTTCCAAAGCAAATTTGTTGTGAAAAAAGTAAAATGTTCATTTTTTTCCTTGCATATTGCTTTAGTTCTCGTGAAGCACTTGAAGGGTTAATAAACTTCTTGAATGTGGTTTTGCGCACCTTGAGGGGTGTAGTTTTTAGAAGGGTGTCACTTTTGGGTATTTTCTGTTATATTGACCCTCAAAACTCACTTCAAATGTGAGGTGGTCCCTAAAAAAATGGTTTTGTAAATTTTGTTGGAAAAAAGAAATCGCTGGTCAAATTAACTCTTGTAATGTCCTAAAAATAAAAAAAAATTATATTTCTAAAATTGTGCTGATGTAAAACTGACATGTGGGAAATGTTATTTATTAACTATTTTGTGTGACACCACTCTCCAATTTAAGGGTACAAAAATTAAGTTTGAAAATTAAAAAATTTTCAAAAATGTTTGCAAAATTTAAATTTTTCCATAAATAAACGCAAGTTATATCTAAGAAGTTTTACCACTATCATGAAGTACATAATATGTCACGAAAAAAACAATCTCAGAATCAGTGGGATACGTTGAAGCGTTCCAGAGCTATAACTTCATACAGTGACAGTGGTCAGAATTGTAAAAATTGGCTTGGTCATTAAGTACCAAATTGGTCTACTTCCAATGAGAGCTTCTTATAACTGTGGAGTGCAGGAACTATTGTTCAGTGCTGACGTACAGTTACAATATAAGGACATGTATCAATAGTGCGCCCTGGTTTTGAGAACTCTGGGACCCTATTCTTGTGAACGTGAAGAGGCCTAGTGTCAAGACCCCAGACATTTATCATCTATCCTGTGGATAAGTGATACACTCCCTGAAAGAAGTTATGTCGCTTATCCATGTTATGTAAATAAACTTTTGTCTTGCCAAAATCTGACCATTCTGTGTCCATTAAATGATCAATATTTCTGCATTGATGCCAATTTATTTTCTTTACCTAAACCACATTTCAGAAGGTTTCAGCTTTCAAAAGAATAATTTATACAACCATTGGATGAATTTAACGTCAGGTTATAAGCTTTTATTTACATAACATGGATAAGCGACATAACAACTTCTGTCAGGGACTGTGTATGTTGTTTATGAGACTTCCATTAATGTCGACTTGGAAACTGTTGATGAAAAACTGGGTCTTTCTCATACAGAAATGTGCAATCCATGTACTACTGGTTGTCCATCTCTTCAGATGGTTGCAACGCAAGGCCACGTTCACACATTCAGTATTTGGTCAGTATTTTACCTCAGTATTTGTAAATCAAAACCAGGAGAGGAACAATCAGAGGAAACGGATAATAGAAACGTGTTACCACTTCTGTATTTATCACCCACTCCTGAGGTAAAAAAAGTCACCAAATACTCAATGTGTGAACGTGGCCTAACAGTGTGCATCCCCATTAGTACCAGAAATCAAATCTCACCAGGGATTTTAGGAGCTGGAACCCTCATCTATATTTTAGGGTTAAAATGATTAAACATCTCTTTCTTTTTCTATAATCAACGTCTTTCTCTATGTAACTTGGTAATATATTAGGTATCATGAGCAGTTTCTCTGCTATTCCCTCACCCAGGCTCACAAGTATTAAATTACGGCTCTTTTTCGTTACATTCTTTGTAGTGGGCCTCATGTACCAAACAGGTTAAGAAAAAAAAAAAAAAGAGTTGTTGCCGTAGAAACCACTTTTAGCCATTTTCTGAAATGTGCTGGAAAAATGAAACAGGAATTTGTTTTTTTTTCTTGAGGGTAAAAGACCACTTTTACCTCAGTGTAGGGGGAGAATAGCGCATTATACAACCGATTTATTAATTAACGGAGCCGTATGAAGTCATTACAGAAAATCACGTACGGCACAGAGCCGCGCTACATGTGCACTGAACAGAAACAAAACCATTGTGACAAATTGGACTGTCACTTTTTTGTACTTTACTCTTTGGGCAAGCGGCCAATATCTAGACAGCAGACATTCCCAGCAGTGTTCGCATGGCAGCAATGAAAGCCTAGCAACCACCGAGAAAACACCATGGCAGGCTGCGCTGGATTACATATGGCGTCTGTTTGCCATTTCCCGGAAACAGAAAACAGGCGATATCATGTCACAATTGACTACAAGTAACAGAAGTAAAAGCGGTGTCACTGCATACAGTAACAATATCTACAACACGAGACAATACAAAGGTTATAATCTCTTAAAGGGACAGTAACACTTTTACTGGATTATTACAGTTCTGTATATTGTGGATCTGACAAATCTACCCAGTGACAAAAGCTGCATTGTATCTTCATGTAGTCTTAAAAAGTAGCTGCATACGCTGATAGCAACCATTCAGTAAACACAGTGAAATCAGATGCCTCTATCAAACACCACAGTCCCATATTTTAGAAACCGTGATGGCCTCTGTCTTCTGTAGATGACTTGTCGTCATAAAACTAAATTCCATTCTGATTTACACAATTCATAAGAAATGGCCCTGCCATATCTTTTAGTTGTAAAAGGTTTAGGTTTTCCTCACGGTAAAGCCCCTTTCACATATCCGATTTTCTCATACATGTTCTATATCCGTTATTCTGGGATAGAATATAAATAAATAATCTTTATTTTTATATAGCGCTAACATATTCCGTAGCGCTTTACAGTTTGCACACATTATCATCGCTGTCCCCGATGGGGCTCACAATCTAGATTCCCTATCAGTATGCTTTTTTTTTGGAGTGTGGGAGGAAACCGGAGTACCCGGAGGAAACCCACGCAAACACGGGGAGAACATACAAACTCCTTGCAGATGTTGTCCTTGGTGGGGCTCGAACCCAGGACTCCAGCGCTGCAAGGCTGCAGTGCTATCCACTGAGCCACCGTGCTGCCCATATGTATATGAATATGTAGCCATTGGCCAGTTCACATGCCCATTTTGTTTTTTGCAGATACTTGGTCTGTGGGCCATGTTTCTGTGTTTGTCTTACTTAATAGAGTATGATATACTGGAATTTTGCTATAAGGACTAGTGTAATTTATTATATTATTTTGATGGTAATTATAGGATTAAATGTTGTGTCTAGGTACCCCCCAATAATTGGAGTTAATTATTTCTAGCACGGGCTTAGTTTTCCAGTTTTGGCTACTATCCAAGAACCCAGCCTAGCCTATTATCCAAGAACCCAGCCTATCCTATTATCCAAGAACCCAGCTTAGCCTATTATCTAAGAACCCAGCCTAGCCTACTATCTAAGAACCCAGCCTAGCCTACTATCTAAGAACCCAGCCTAGCCTACTATCCAAGAACCCAGCCTAGCCTATTATCCAAGAACCCAGCTTAGCCTATTATCTAAGAACCCAGCCTAGCCTACTAAGAACCCAGCCTAGCCTACTATCTAAGAACCCAACCTAGCCTATTATCTAAGAACCCAGTCTAGCCTATTATCTAAGAACCCAGCCTAGCCTACTATCTAAGAACCCAGTCTAGCCTACTATCTAAGAACCCAGCCTAGCCTACTATCTAAGAACCCAGGCTAGCCTACTAACTAAGAACCCAGCCTAGCCTATTATCTAAGAACCCAGCCTAGCCTACTAAAAACCCAGCCTAGCCTACTATCTAAGAACCCAGCCTAGCATACTATCTAAGTGTAAAGGGCGGCCAGGGGAGTAGTCGTGGCCGAGCATTTCAGGCATAGCATACCCTGGCCTTCCTCCACATGAAATAGGTGCTTCTTATTCTATATTCTACAATCAGGGTGGATAAAAATCATGATTTT
>VIAB01001572.1:15075-35372 GCA_009801035.1 Oophaga pumilio
TTAGATAGATTGATAGATAGATGACAGATAGATTCATAGATATGACAGATACATAGAAAGATAATATATATAGATAGATATAGCACAGACAGATATGCATCAAATGCATAGCTAGATAAAGAGAAAGATAGATATTAGCTAACAACAGATACTAGTTTAGACACTACTAAACAATTTTTAGCTGAAAAGAACTTAAAGATTTGCAAATTTTCTTTGGAAACATTTTTTAAACAGTGTAATATATTCTAATGTAAACCAATATGGTTTAAAATTGTATTCTACATTTCATAATGTTTCTAAGACTGCACTATTAGTTGACATGCGTAGAAACAAAGTAGTATTATTGATTTTGAGATAGAATTATTAGTTATTCCCCAGGGTGCTGGCAGCAAAGTCACTTAATGACTTGAAATGAATATAAATGAGTAAGTAATATTAGGATGACGATGATATAGGGGATTTTCTCACTATAATGCCTTGTATAATTGACATAGCACAATCTAATCTTTTTAATTTTAGCTTCCGCACCGAAGGGGATGGAAAGGGATTTAAGTCCAATTATTGGTTTTATATCGCTGTGAAGGCTATACTTTCACCTTAGACAGTTCTGAAATATTTTACCTTATTCCAGGCAATGTGACGCATTCATGTAAAAGCCTTTACGCCTAATTAAGTCTTCAATGGCTTATATGTGTTTCATGCATTTAGTTGCTAAACATGTGGCATTAATGAATTTTGCATTTAAAAAGGGAAGAAAAAAGTGGAAATTAAGTGTTTTTGGAATTCAGTTTGTTTCCTTTAGAAAATAGAGAATAAAATATATTCCATCTTTCAACTAGATCACCCCAGTAAAATGAGATGCAATGAGACTGCTATTTAAAGAGAAGATCCCTTGTGTTAATGTTAAAGCTCCAGACAAAGAAATATTGTGTATAATGCATTATCGCCCTAAGATATCTTCAAAAGTTCTTCAGCTTTGTCAGATAGGTCAAAATGTTAGAGAAAAGGGTTACACCAAACTGAGGGATATGCAAACTATATACAATGCCATAAATCTTCATAATTAGGTTGAGAGTGTCACAATTGCTAGATCTGACGTGTATTTGCGAAAATGATCAGCAAGCCCTGTTGCTTATCAAGGTCAATTGGTTTGAAATACATTATAGCCCCTCGCAGGCTACATTGAGGATGATTAAAGATAATAGCGCAATACTAAGGCAATTATTCATTCCTACCACAGTAACAGCGGGTTTCTGAATGGCGAAAAAAAATGAGAGATCTCCAACAGCAAAGGGACAAATGTCATCTGCTGGAAAGAATAACATGATGGATAGAATTTATTTAACATAATGGTAACAGTTGCAATAAGCCTCCATCCATGTGATTGTTCCATGTCCTATTGCTGTAATGTGTGTGTGGCTGGATGGCAAGTCATTAGAATAAAACATCTAGATGAGATGTGTGCCTCTGGACATTCTCAAATTGGGATTCCTGGGATACATTTTGCCCCTCTAGGAACACACAATTTAGATGTAATTAGAAACGGTCCTTCCTATTCGTAATATGAAATGTCTCTATTTCTTATATGAAATCTACATTTTGAGGTCTTTCTCCTGTTCTTCTGTCGTCCTGCTCAAAAACAAAAAGCTGGAAGCCGAATTAATCTCTGCCGATTCCCTGATGACATTATTTCATCCAATATTTATTAATTTCCATTGAGTGCAGCAGTAGCAGAAGCAATTGCATGCTAAGTGTTAAAGTCATACATGACAGAGAGGCAAATGAGGGTGAAAGACTGCAGCTCTGTTTAAGCATAACTCCTCTAATTTATTTTTTATGCAAAGATTAATGTGCGCCCAGCATGAATGTTTTGGTCTCCTCCATCATTACGAGAGAGAACTTTGGATCTGCATTACCTAGCAGTGTTACATCAATCAATCAGCAGGGTATGGCTGCAGAAATTCAGCAGGAACCCCACCTGATATTGAGATCATCCATTTTACTAATGGGCTTCTCATTTTTATATTGGTGCACATTACAATGCTATTTCCTAACCTGGAAAAATACATTTTTTTTGCTACCTATATTGCAAAACATATACAGATGTATATATTCAATTACAAGTATAGAATAATATAATTTACCACTGTGCACCCTATAATATCTGATCTAAAGATTTATCCTATCCTATCCTATATCAATAATATATTATAGTATGACATTAAGGTTTAGCTGTTCTGATAGAATTTTCTGTAGAAACTGCTTGGATTTCATTTTCTTTAATAATGTGACTCTTTGAACAATAAAAAAACACATTATTTTATTGAATCTTCACTTTTTAAATGTTATCAGAAGTACAACTACATGTTATATAATAATATACTGTAAAATTTTATATATACCTTCAGCTACATATCCCAAAGACCCTGGACCCCAATCCAAAAAATATACCAACTACATTGTGCCAATTATAACTCGGGATGAGCTGACCTGTGGAAGTTCGGGTTCTGGTACCCTACTGAACTTTATATCCAAAGTTGGGTTCGGGTACAGAACTTTACCCGAACTTGAACATGAACCCGAACCCCATTGAAATGTGTGGGGACCCAAACTTTGAAGCTGGAAATATCTCTCTTTATCTCTGTCTCTCCTCCTGAACTTCCCTTGGAACTGCAAACATTAAAATGGAGTTCCGGGAGAAGTCCATGTTCGGCATTCAGCACCAGACACTAAGTGTCCGGTATGAGCCCCAAATTTTAAAGTTCGGATCCGCACATCTCTAATTATTACACCTTCCTTTTTCATGTGCCAGATCATTTCTTCAGCACCCTCAAACAACTGGAACTTTTTGCAACTCCTTCTTCTGCACTACCAATAACTACGTCTATGGATACTATGTAAAGTAACATAAGGGCCTGTGCACATGTTGCCGATTTGTCACGTTGTTTTCTGCTCAGATTTGTCACAAAATCCTGACACCAGCAAAGTGAATGAGAATCTTGAAGTCACATGCTGCTTATTTTTTCCTCGCAGGTTTGGTATAGATTTAAATCTGCATTATGTCAATTTTGTAGTGTTTTTGAGGAAGATTTCACCCATGCTATTGAATGAGGAAAAATCTGCACCAAAAATGCTTGTAAAAACGTGGCAAAAATGCATCTATTTTACGCTGCACGTATTTTTACGCAGTCACAAAATACACTTTTCCATGTCCTCCAAATATTTTTCTTATTCTAAACTACAAAATCCATTCATGCGTTGAGTATTTGCTTATGTCCTCACATTAAATCATCATGGCTAAAATGAAAGTGGAGGGGTAAAATGTGGGTGGGATTAGAACAGTTAAAGGGGTTGTCCTGTCAAAACCGATAAGTCTGCAGGCACTCTGTGTGACTGCAGATTTATGAATCCACACAGTGCATACAATGTGTTACAGGGATTTGCTGGTATCAGACCGGGGAACAGAGGGTATGTATGAGTTATACATACCACCGGCCAGTGGGTGCAGCGTCGCTCTCCATACATATCTGGAGTGAGGCCGCACCCTCTAGTTTGTCACGCCTACTTGCCATCCATGTCAGGGCATGGATGTATAACACACAGAGTAACTGCAGATTTATCGGTTTTGACCAGGCAAACACTTTTTAAAATAAAGAGGAAGAATAGGGAGACAGCAAAATACATAAAGTCTTTGTATACTAATACAAGAAAAGGAGATGCATGACTGGATGACAGTTATGATTGGGCTGATATTTTATGGGGCTACAGTCTTGTCAGGACTGATTGTAAAAATAAATGATGGTGAGGCATTTGTATATATGTCAAATCTTCCCTAAAACCATCCTGTGTGACAATATATGTGAGTCACATGAAATTGTAGAGTCCCTATGGGTGGAAATAAAGGGACATAGAAGAATAATAAAATACTATGAGTAGTCCGTTATAGGTCTCAAGCATAATGGAAGAAGCAGAAAGTCTACTCACGAAGCAAATACATGAGGCAGCAAATTAGGGTGAACGAATTAGTATGGGGCACGTCAGCAACACTGATGTAAATTGGAGGAGCAGAGAAATACAGGTCCAAAACAGGTTTTTGACAATAGCAAGAGACAGCTGCCTCTTACAACAAGTTCTGGATCCAAGAAGAGGTGCGTGTGAAGGAGCACTTCTAGACCTAATTTTAACCAATAAGGCAGGTTGAATATCAAATGTACATATTGAGGGTCACATAGGTAAAAGTTATCACAAATTAATAAGTTTTCACCTATCCACTAATAAAATAGTAGAGGGTTAAAACTAGAGATGAGTGGATCAAAGCAAATTCAAATTTGCCAGTCCGCATCGATTTTCCCTGGAAATTTGAACCACAGAAAAGAATTGAATGTCACTTACTATGCTGTGGGGTCTCAAAGCATAAAAAAGTAAGATGCTAAAAAGAAACACCTATTCTGACCTTGACGCTCAGCTCTCCATCCCCTCAGCAACTCAACGTCACCCATCTTAGCATTTCACCATGGTACTGCGCAAGTGTGCTTAAGATTAAAATATCATGACATCAGGGCATGCACTGTGACCTTGTGTGCGCCTGCACAGGAACATCCTGGACCTCTTATGCTACAATTTCAGCATTCGTGGCAGTGGTAAGAAGATGTGACAAGGATAGGACTGGTGACAGTGAGAAGCAGAGTGATGAGACAGGTGGTCGGTAAGGTAAGTATAAGTGTTTTTTTCTATTTTTTAACCTTTTGATGTCAGCTAGCTGCTGCCATTTAGCTGAATTTGTGCGCAAGCCAATTAGAAAAGCTGCACATTCTGGAGAATGTATATTTTTGTATTACTCAAATAGAATACAATTCCACTTGAATATATTCGCTCATCTCTATCAACAAGGACATTGTATTTCAGGAAGGCTAATTTATATTGGCTAAAAGACCATATAATGGAACACTGTGCTTAAAAATTTAAAATGTACAAAGGAAATTGGATACTTTTATAAGCATTCTGCATAGGTAATGTGCCCAATATGTGCCTTTTGGAAATAAACAATTTTTAAATAGGAGAAAGCCACTATGGCTAAATGGAGCTGTAAGAGATGCAATAAATGACAAGAAGAAAGTGTTTAGAAAATTATAGCAAGAGATGTTGACAAGGCTTTAAATAATTATAGAAAGAAAAAATGAAAATAAATCAAAGCAGAAAAAATGAAAAAGAGAGGCTCAATGCTAAAGAAAGTAAAAATAATCAGACCAATAATATGCTTTCACTACAAAAAGAGTAAGAACATCAAAAATGAATGTTTGGATCCCTCAATAATGATCTGCATAAATTGATGGTAAGAGGATCAATTAAATGTATTCTCTGTGGTATCTACACAAGAAATCCCGTGACACATCAAATGATCGGGGATACCATAACTTCTTCATTAAATGATACCTGTTTAACCTAGCAGGAAGTATGGCATCTCCTCAAAAACACAAATCGCCAAGTCCTGATGGCATGAGACCTAGAACACTGCAGGAAGAAAGTACCGTGATAGACAATTATTTCTAATATTCAATGACTCAATAATAACGGTATTTCCATAGGACTGGAACATAGCAACTGTGGTGCCAATATTCGAAAAGGGGTCAAAAATTGAGCCTGGAAACTGTATGCCTGTAAGTTTAACCTCTACTATAGACAAAATATTTGAGGGTCTTTTTAAGAGATGCTTTGCACTATTCCTTAGTATTTCAATAAGGACATGTACACTTCGCTGATTCATCTCATTTTTGTTGTTCTTTTTTCTGCTCAAAATTGTCAGAAAATCTGAAGATAATTTTTGACATGCAAATTAGGTGCACATGTAAATCTGCAGCATATCTATGCTTTAGGTGATTTTGATGCAGATTTCACTCAAGCTTATTAGTAGGGAAAAATCTGCAACAAAAACGCAAGTAAAAAAATAAAAAATACAACTATTTTGAGCTGTTCTTCCTGCTAAGAGATGCATAAATGGTGCATAAACCAAATACTTAAAATGTGTGTGCATACCCTAAAAATAACTTCATAGTCCAGTATCAATATTAGTTTATGAGTTATCTGTCCTGTCAAACTAACCAAATCATGTTTTATGAGCAGGTAAGTTCCAGACTGGACAAGGATACGGGCATTAATATTGTCTATTTGGATTTTCTAAAAACATTTAATAGAGTGCCACATAAGTGGTTAGTACATAAAATGAATGAGATGGAACTAGGGTAAATTAATAAAATTATTATTATTATTGCTATAAATAGAACTCACTGGGTCAAAATTAACAGTGGAGTATCCCAAGGGTCAGTATTGGGCCCTCTTCATTTTGATATATTCATTATTGTCCGTGGAGAGGGAATGCAGAATAGAATTTCGATGCTTACAGATGATACAAGATAATGAACATGGGGAACAATATTTAATATTGCAGAATGACTTTTTTACGCTGGCCTCAGAATTGTCAATTGAAGTTTAATGTAGATGAATGCAAGGTTATTCAATTGGGCCAAGCAATAAAATTTACAACTATGTATCAAGTGGCAAAAAAAGGGGTAACACTGTCACTGAAACAGACCTTGATATGGATGGACAGCACATCATTGCATCATTGGATTTTTTAAAAGAGGCATGCGTTTCTCTTCATGACAGAAACATAGTTTTGCCTCAATACAAGTTACTAGTGCAGCCACACTTAGAATACCTTGTCGAATTTTGGCTCCAGCGTATAAAAATGACATAGCTGATCTAAAGTGGCAACAGAGAAGAGCAATGATAAACTACAGTATCAAGACAGGTTATCAAACTTAGGGTTATTCAGTTAGGAAAAACAAAAGCTTGTGTAGAAGTATATAAATGGACACTACAGAGATCTGTCTAATGATCTCTTACAACGAGATCTGGAACAGTGACAAAAGGCATCCTTTACAGAGGAAAGAAGGTTTAATGTTCAAAACAGATGTTTATTCTTTACTGTGGGAGCAGTGAGATTGTGGAAATCTCTGCCATAAGATATTGTAATGATTCACAAAAACATTAAAGGAGGGTTTAGATGTTTTTCTTTAAAAAAAATATAATATTACCGGTTATGGGTACTAGAGTTTGTGATGGGACATTGATAAAGGGAACTAGCCTTATAACCATATGTGGAATTGAGAATTAATTTTTCCCCTAATATGGGGCAATAAGCATCTATCTTATGGGATTTTTGCCACCTGGAGCAACATGTTAGATTATTTGTTAAAATCAATGGGCTTGACTCTACTTTCATCTTTAAAACAAGGAAACTAAGAAACCAAACCTTCTCATAAATACTGATTTATGAATAAGAGGGCAATAGAATAAGGAACAAATATAGCTGCAATGAAACCATGTTTTGTGACACTACTTGATGCTTCCTCATATCAGCAAAAACTTAGGCACAGATTCCCTTGAAGGTCAGCATTAGAGATTAGTGAATTTGTTTGGATTTTGGCCTCGAATCTGATTTTGACATATTCGAGCCATATTCAAACACTATTCATGCCGAATGTATGTCTTATGAACGGTTCCGAACATATTCGGTAATTGCTACTCCCATTGACTCTAATGACGTTCGGCTATGTTCAACGAATAATGCAAAAAAATATTCGAATCCGATCGTATTTGGAACCGAATCCGAACAAATTCGCTCATCTCTACATCTCATCAGTTGTTTATTAATGAAAGGTGCTTGTACCTTAATGAAGTTTCTGTATTTGTTTTAATTTCCTGAAAACCACCATTATTGAGATACTGTACTATATTACACTCTTCAAGTAACCGTGTCACAAAAAATACGTATCCCGTTCTTGTTCTTGTTATGGGCAGCACGGTGGCTCAGTGGATAGCCTTGCAGCACTGGGGTCCTGGGTTCAAATCCCACCAATGACAACATCTACAAGGAGTTTGTATGTTCTCCCCGTGTTTGCGTGGGTTTTCTCCAGGTGCTCCGGTTTCCTCTCACACTCCTAAAACATACTGATAGGGAATCTAGATTGTGAGCCCCATCGGGGACAGTGACAATAATGTGTGTAAAGTGCTGCGGAATATGTTAGCGCTATCTAAAAATAAAGATTATTATTATATATTATTGTTTAAAGTAAAAAAATATTAATAATGTGTCTTTTTACATCAAAGCATTGATTGATTTAAAAAATAGAGTTATCCACTTAGGTCACTTAAAAGTAAAATGTTGACACTTTTAATACTCATCTATACTGTGTATATATTGAAAAACATTAATGATTGAATTTGTACATAAAAATAAGATTTTGCATTCAGATCTATCAATGTTGCCTTTATCCTAAAAAAAATCTTTAAAATTATTACACTTATTACACTTTCTGTGCTAAGGTTATTATGCTATTGAGTTGAAACCATAACAGTCAGAGACCAAAGTGATGCATGTTAGACATTTTAAAAAAGAAAAGCCATGTTGTTAATGCATCATGAGCAATTGTAATACATGCACAAGAAACGTGTTTCTGTTTTTAGTAATGAACTACTAGTTGGATGTAAAACTATTTTTGCAATCTAAGTAATATAGATGAAGACTTTACAACTGTGGAACAAAAATTTATTCTACTATTTAAAGTTGGCCCTTTTGGCTATGTGCACACATTGAGTAAATGGATGCAGAAATTTGTGCACCATTTCTGATTCTCTTGGCAGGAAAATTGCTGCAAAAAAAAAAACGCTTGTTTTACCCGGCGATTTTTGACTGATTTGAGTGAGGTCAAGGGTGAAAAACGCGCAGAGAATTGACATGCTGCAGATTATTTTCTGCACCAAATCTGCAAGTTAAAAATACTCAGTGTGCATGATCCTTCAGGTTTCTCATTCTCTTTGCTGGCATCAGGATTGCTTCAGGTTTTGCTAGAAAATCTGCATGGCAAAAACGCACCAAATCTGCAATGTGTGCACAAGCCCTTAGTCTTACTTAAAGATCAGTGCTCCTAGCCAGAAAAAGTCATTTATATAACGAAAAAAATAGAATAAATAGTGCTCCAATGGACAACCAATAACTAACAGAATATAGCAAATTTAAGGAATATGACAAATTTACAAAAGAAAAACTAGTTAATGAATTGATCAATCATCAGTAAACATGTTTGAATTAATGGAGCTACATGATGATAAATGCAGTGAATCTGTAGTAAGAAAAATAAACAAACATATATTTTAGAGGCAAATCATTAGCATATTCTAGAAATGTAACATATTAATATATAGTTAGGCATAAGCAAAAAATGTCTTCAACTTGTCAACTTGAACTAGATTAAAGAGATAAAAAGTGCTGTTCCAGTGAACAAATCTGCTGGTCTTTGGTAACAGGCCACAGCCGAGGAGTCATGACCAAAGCACTCGTTACAGCTGCAGCCAATCACTAAGTTTAGCAGATTTGCTACTTCGGAACAGCTTGTATTATTATTTTAACGGAAAACAAGCTGAAAGACTAAAAATGCTTGTTCCTGGAAATCCATTTAAGCAGAATGTGAAGGTTATCTCATTCACAGAATATCATGAAGCCGGAAAGAATTAATAGCAACTATTTATGATAAAATGTTTTGTTTGCATGCCAAGTGTTTGATCTTGCATCTAGGTGAAACAGATGTAACAAAGCTTAAATTAACTGGTGCTGCACAAAACTGCAACAGCATATCGCACCTGTACTATTTTCATTACCAAGCTGACCCTTTACTTGACTTTTTCAAATTATGTACATATGGTTGCTGTGCCAAACAGCAACTCGATTTCTACATCTCTAGTTAAATATATGTGGGCTAATTTCAACATTTACTGTATGTCTGTAAATTTAAATAAAGTGTTAAAGATATCTTACAACTAGACTTAAAGTGTAACCGTGTTTCTAATTTTTATTTCACAAATCAATAGTACACTTGAAAATAAGAAACTTTACAATATATGTTATCAGAGAAATCTGCTTCTTTGTCAGAATTCATTAGTCATTATCAAAATTCTAAGGAAAAATCTGTATTCACTGAAGACAAACTATTACATTAATGAGATAGGAGATGGCAGTTGCTATGGATACAATTCTATGTAGATGACAGAAGGTAGGAGCTCTAAACAGAGCTCCTCCCTCCTCCTCTCCCTTCTACCTAGATAGAATCTTATCAACAGCAACTGTCATCTCCTATCTCAGTAATGATAAAATCTGTCTTCACCGAATACGGATTTTATTTCATAATTTTGATAATGACTATTAAATTCTGTGGTAGAAAGAAGCAAATTTCTGTGATAAGATATATTACAAGGTTGTCTATTTTCAAGTGTACTATTGGTTTATGAAATAAAATTTAAAATGACTTTAACACTTTAAATAGCTGTTTCAGCACTGGACAGTTCCAAATTAAGATGGGTAATTTTGTTTTTTTTAATTATTATTGACCCAAGGCCTCTTAGAAGGTTTTTTTTTTATCTATATATTGCAAATGTGTTTAATTTTCCAAAGCTTATGAGAATATGAAAAATATTAATTTAGTTTGAAGTAGGAATATCACAACTTTTTGATATCATAAATGTGTTTATACTGAAAAGTGAAATTAATCATAAAATTTATCCTGAAGGCAGAAGAATAATTGCATGTTACGTCATGTATTGTTCAGTGTCATGTACTGAAGAACATTACTAAGGATTTAAGATTAATACTAATGTAAATAAAACAGATTTTGAAGATTAGAAATTGTACTTAATGTTGTACAGTAAACAACACTAGTCTATGGGGTCAGTTCATCAAAGCTTTTGCTCCATAAAACTGTCATAAAAGCTTTTAAAAGTAGAAATGTTTTTGCACAATTGACGGTTGCGTAAATAATTTGTGACTTGAGGTGTTACCCAATTTGAATGAGCGTGTCCAAAATTGGCAGAGATTGGGAAGAGCCAGGGGCCAGGCTAGACAGTGGTTTGGCCTTGCTCAAGTATCAAATTCATTAATATTGCCAGTGATTTTTATGCCAGAATTGCTATTCGCATGCCACTAAGAAGAGGCACAAAATTAATTTAGTGGCTAGCGCCTCGTAAAGAATTTGGGAATTTGGCGCCTTCTACTATAGTAAGATTGGTGTAGTGAGAATATACACTCTACTAGTCTTGATTAATTGGCCCAGATGTGTTTTATGTTAATTTTATACAGTAGGTGGCACTATAGTTCTAGTCCTCTTCCTCTCTGAAGAGACAATTTGCATATTTTACAGAGGAGAATTGCTGCTTAAAATTCTCATCTTGGCATTTTTAACATGTCAATTGCCACAAGGATAAACGTTATCTCTTGGATCCCGGTCAGACGCCTCTCACACAGTGAAACCAGATCTCACACTTTGCACTGACGAGGGGCAGTACCCCGGAACATAGTGTCTGCATTTTGAGTTATTGGTTTTGGCTTTTATCCTAAGTCATGTGACAAGGCTCATTAAAGGGTCGACATTGACTTTTAGGATTGCTACTTCCTATAGGTGACAGTAGAGTTCTAGTCCTCTTCCTCTCTGAAGAGACAATTTGCATGTTAGTTTTAAAGAAATTGAAATTGATCTGATAGACTTTTAGACATTATCAATAAGAATATAAGCAGTAAAAGAGATAGCTGTCCTAAGGATTCCCTCATTTTGGTACACTAATCCCCCAATATAAACATGACAGCTTTCAAAAATAACACAAAATATGTGTTCCAGGTAAAAACAGACTAAAATTAACAATTTAAACAAATTAATTTGAATCAATGCTGTCATAGTTGATGGCATGTGGCTCAAACTTCTGAGCTTAAATTAATTACGATAATGTGGAGCAGAAGAGAATAGCTGAATACTCAAACATTTTATCTCACGAGCCATTGAACTCAAAATTCAGAGAAATAAGAGTCTAACCATTTAAATAAATAAATACATTATTGTGTATTTGAAAGTGTGCTTAAAATTATTGTCCCGGTTTTGGACAAGCTTTAGCTTTTGATAGATGGCTCACATTTGACTCCAGAACACTTTGGCATATAGAGGAGTTCTTGATCAGCTCAACGAATGTGTTTCTGCAGATTGTGTTTGGTTTTTGGACATTATTACATCATGGCCAAACATCTCTACTTTAGTTTTATCAGTCTAAATAACATTGTTCTAGGAATATTGTGGTTTGTTTAAAAGCAACTTAGCAAACTTTAGTTTTGCTGCCATGTTCTTTTTAAAAATAAGATTTTTCCCAAAAGCCTTTCCAAACAAGCCATACTTTTCCAGTCTTTTTCTAAATGCAATGTCATTAACTTGAACATTTAACACGATAATTGAGTCCTTTGGAGTTTGAGCTGTATCTCTTGGTTTATTATATGGTCTTTGAGGAATAAATGGTCTATACTTATTGAGACATCCACTTCTGGGAAGATGATTAACTTTGTTGAATTTTGTATGATTTTACTTGTCAATAATAATTCACACTACAGAATGATGTCATCCAAATTTTTGGAAATGGCAACCTTCCCAAATTGATGGTCAGCAACAATTGCTTCTCTAAGATGATTCCAAATGTATTTCCTCTTCAGCATTGTGCTAACACTTGTCTCAATGCTCTAGTCTTTCAACCTGCCAAGCTTCTGCTCTTATAGAGGTGTAACTGGTCATAATTGCTGATAAGCAGTTAATTAAATGTATTTGATTAGCATCATCTATTACATCTATTACATGTACTTACCCTCTTAATTTCTAAGACAGGAATACAGGTGCACTTAATTTTTGCCACAATGCTTCTTATTGTTGGCCTATTTTTTGTTAAATAAATTACAGTGTGTAATTTGTCATGTGCTTTTATTTATCTGAGTTTGTGTTATTTCATTTTTGGACCTTCTGAAGGCTAGATGTTTTTATTATTCTCTGACAAAAAAGCCACTGAATTTAAAAGGTGCACTTAGGTTTTCTCATAACAGTGCATGACTAGTAAATCATGATTAAGTCTGTGTGTCAATTATGTCATGATACCTGTTATAAACTAATATATATTACTTATTAGTAATTGTTAATAACATTTTAAGGGACAGATTTGAAAGGACCACCATTTAGTCTACTTAACTAGTTTGCTTATATTTGTATATAATACTGTATAACCTTGTTGAACACATGACATTGATATATTTTGTATGTAATAGTTAATGATCAATATTTTGAGCATTTAAAATATTTAATGCTTCAAAAGCAGTTTGGAAATCTTCAGCACACATAAGAATGTTCTGCTCCATCTGACATGACAATCATTATGAGTTCTGTCCTTTTAAAACATGATTTTGATCACTTATAGGACTCATGAGATCCTGCATTTAAAAATTCTGACATTTGTATCAGATTTATAGTTTACTTAGCTGATATGTATAAGATCCCATGGGCTTCCCTGTCATAGTGTATTATTCTGTTTTCCTTCTGCTTCCTTTATCTGAACATGAAGATTTTGTAGTTTCGTGGGAGTTACTGACATTTGAATGACTATAGCTTATGATCTTTGTTACTGGCTTTACAGATGGGTTCTTCCAAAGACCATATTATATTAATGAATTCATTTTAGCATATTGATAACCAATCTAAGCTATATTTTCAATACTATATATTTCATAGATATTCATGAGATCAACACTCCTAATACCAAAATACCATCAAGGCCCGTTTTTAAAGCTGAAAGCTTTTTTTATCTAGCTTTAACATGAGTTACATACAAATTATAAAACTATTTTTGCAAAGATAAGATTATGCATTCACATGACAAGAAAGAGCACCATTCACCAATAACAACATTTTTTTGTCAAACCGAATAATGTCCTTTGTAAAACTTAAAAATTAAATCAGGCCTCAAATATTTCATACAATATTTGATTAAATAGTTGTCTAAATATTAGAGTACACATCAGCTGTGTACTAGAGATGAACAGGAATATTCAATTGGAATTGTTTTCTATTCGAATATTACAAAAATCTGAATTTCCCAAAATGCAGATTATTTTATAATTCGCTTTTGGGTGGATTTAGCAAAATGGTAACCTCTGTCCACCATTTTTCTGAACTATAAATATCCTTCAAAAGATTTAAAGATAAAAAAATATATTTATATTCACCTAGCCAGTCACCTCTCTAGCCCCTCCACTCCTCACTGACATCCATCTGGCCCTGATCACAGCTTCTGATTACCGCTGTTAGCGTTGAAATGTTATGACGTCATGTCCTTTTGCCCGCTTGTGTATAGTTCTCATGGTTCTCATCAAAACCAGATATCCTGGCCTAGCTTAAAAAGCTGGGGATTTTAGCACTTTGAATAAAATCCAATGTTTCATCGATATTAGGTATAGCATTAATAAATACATCATAAATATCAGTGCATAGAGTACCACACGTGAACCTTTGGTTCCGTTAATTATATTGATTGATATAGATAGATTGGCTTCTTTATATAAATTTATTTTCTTAAAAGTGTGTCTGCTTTGTAAGGAAAAGATGGAAAAAGGCATGGTTTATGTCCTAAAAGAAATTGTTGTGGCAGTAGTTCTGTATGCTTCAGATAGACTATAGCTATGCTGCTCAGCCCAAAATAGTATTGGCAGCAGAGAGGGAGAAAATCAGCTTTTCAGCAGTCAATCTATGCCAACCTCTTCTCAGGCTGCATTATTAATCAGATTGTTCTAGAAATAAATTTAAGTGATGAACCTCTTTATCTGGATTCTCACATTTGAGGATAAGCAACATGTACAATACTGTAAAATGTCATTGCACTATGTAACCAACAGATTTAAAATAAAAACTGTGACAAATAAAATTTCAGTTTATTTGAGCAATCATCCCCATTATATATAGTATGTATATATTACAATAATTGTGCATCGTAACATGCATAGCTATTCTTAAATACAAAAGCCAATTCACTTGTATATTGATAACATAATTATTTCCCATTGTTTCTTGGGCGTCACTGGCATTAATTCCCCATAGTTTTCCATGTTTATTTTTAGCTTCATAAAAGTGGTAGTCTCATAAGTACAATTAGAAACCAGATCAGTAGTTTTTGCTGGGGATAACCTATACTTTTTTGGAGTACTATTAGAGAGAGTATTCTTATAGGGTACATAGACTAGGGATGTCTTCATGAAATAAACCTTTAAGTTGAGCAAAAGTAATGAAATTAACACTTTTTCAGTTGAGCAAAAAGATTTGAAGGACCCTGGCCCAGTTACCATGTTAGTAGTCTGTGGCTGCTGAACCATAAATTTATATACCTCTTTCTCATCTTGATCTCTTTAGTTTGCGTCCACAAAGGTTCAATCATGAGACCCCTACTCTTCTCCATGTATATCTCTGGCAAGGAAAGCTCGTAGAATCCCTAGCTTTTGGAAAAAAAACTTTTCTAATGTAATTGTCTGTCCTAAATGTTATTTTTCTACTGACTATGATTTTCAAAATGTCTATCTTATTTATCCACCTTTTCCTGCTTTCCAAAATCAACACAGAGAGAACTGATTTAATTATCTTAAAACTATCACTCACACCAGACTATCAGTAATATTTAATGCTCCATATTTTCCTCATTCTCACAAGTTCCATATGTGACAGGTGTGCGTGACAGAACAGGCAGGGACAGCAGGTCGATGAACAATCTAACAACTTTTATTGAGACTGGGAGGACATGACCTCAAACGTAGAAATGGTTACTTAGAGCCTGCAAGGTGGCCACACAGAAAGGACAAATCCAGGGGGGCCACCCTTTAATCCGTTGCCAAGGAATATGCAACAACAGTTTTTAGATTTGTTCCTCAAATACAGCACGGTGGTGACAAATGATCTCCAATCTCCATACATGGCACCATGATCTGGCCGCAGCAGCAGATCCTTGCCCTTCCCAAGACACAGCATTAACTAACCAAACTTGTTGCTTTCTGTTCTACCTCTCTGAGGATCAGCCCCCTTGTTGGGCAGATATACTAACACCCATTACCCCCTTAAACATAGCTCAAAGGATGAAAAATGTTCAAGAAGCCCTGTCTCAGCCTGTCTGCAGGTTTGTGTATTGGAGGAACAAAGACAAGCATGACCCCACCATATGCAGCACAAGGAATGCTAATGTAGGCCTGATTACAGTATGGTCCATGAAAACAGACTGAGGGTGACATTCTGTTGCACCCTACTTTTGAATAACCTTCAGCTTTGTCTTTCAAAGCACACATACAAGCCCTCTTTATCCCCTGCCACCTCTTCCTTAAAATACTTTTCAAAGCCACTCTTTACTCAACTTTTAGTCAACTTAAAGTAATCTATTAGACAACTGTGACATTCCATATAACACTCTTGCATAGCCCCAAAGTTCCCTTAATATTGCTTTCCCCTTCCTTACTCAATTGCCACTTCCTCCTCTCAGCCTTTTACTGGCTACTAGTTTCCCAAATAATGTTGTTCAAAATATTACCAATGATATACAATTCTGTTCATCACCTCCCTACTCTAGTCTTCAGAAGACCTCCTATTTTGTTTTCTTCATGTCTTCTCTTCACGCAACCATTTCTCAAATGAATGCCCTATACTTTGGAATTTGCTAACCCCAACTGATCAGACACTCCTCCACCTAAAAAGCAAACTAAAAACCCACTTCCTTAGACAAGCCTAAATCCTACAATAACCTTACTGCCATCACACTACCCTATGAGCATTTACCAGTTATGTCATGTAGTGTTGGCTTTGTATAAGGCAGAAAATGAATTCAACCATGTAGCAGTCTAATAGTGGGTGGAAATTTTATCTTTGATTCACTTTATAAAAAAGATCTGTGTAATACTTCAAATCTTCAGGTAAAGTTGAGCTGTAAATTCATACAGTCACTCAGAAGTTCTGAACATAGATGTCAATGTTTATGTCCCCAGATTAGAAAAAACAGAGGTATTCTCAAATTTTATGAAATATTTACAACAAATCCATATCATTATTTTATTAATTTATATTTTTTTAATATTGCTTTTAAAACTAGATCATCTGCATTTGTGCTACGTATGTTAAGGCTGTCTTGCTAGTCATGCACAGCAACTTAATATTGGTGTAATGTATTCCTTACATAGAAACGGCCTTCTTATAATAAATGCCTATAGATTAAATCAATCAAGGGAAACAGGATCTATATTAAGGCCTAGAGGCTTGTTAAATAGCCCAGATGCCTTGGCATTGTTATTAATTGCCACAGTATTCTCACCACTATTGAAGGAGGTTAAGCGATAACCGTGTTCTTTTCCAGGCTCATGAAATGGAAATCGATATTCTGTACAAGACACAAAATATGTTCTATACATAGTAACCAGAGAGATCAACTATATTGTCATTGTTACTTAAGTTGTAAGCATTTGTAAAATAAAATATTACTTTCATTTTAACTAAATATAGCTATGTTATGGATATGGAGACACAAATGCTAATGTATTTTATAGTATTATAGTACTGAGAGTCTTAAGTGCTCATTCCTACATAGCACTAAAAAGAGTCAAAATAGTCTACTGCGTTTTACATTCTTATTCAGTAGTCAAACATTAAAGTAGCTAATAAAGGATGTTACACTGCCAAAAAAAATCAAAATAGATGGAAATCAGTATAGATAGAAAGGAAGACTCTATTCAAAGAATTAGGGCTCTTTAACACATCCGTTATTTTTATAGATGGATCATGGACCTATTACAATGTATGTGCCTTTTCACATGTAATTATTTTGCAGACTAATTTTTCTTGAGCAAGAAAAAAAGTCACATCATACTTTGATCTGTGTTTCGGATCAAACTCGCTAATGCAAGTCAAAGGCCATATGAAAAAAAACCTGAAGGCACACTGATGTAATATTTATACTATCAGTATTTTACTACTTGAGGAATAAGGGAAACTATTTTTTTTCTTTAGATGACAAAACAAATGCATCAAGGATTGCTGAAACACAGCTCAAAATGGATCCAACACACTGAAAAAAGCACACTTCATTTTTCATACACAAGAAACCAGATTTATTCATTGTGCACAGGCACAAAAGTGTCCCATACCATACATTTGTACTATCCAAAATACATATTTTTCCTAATAAATTCTGCATGAATGCAGCAAAATGGTGGCAAGTTGAAGCTGTCATTTTGTGAAACCTCAGAAGGTCAGGAAAATGATTAAAGAAAAATATAATACTCACATGACTGATCACTTATCAGCTTGCTGTCCTGTCCTCTACGCCTCATCTTTTTCTCTGTGGTCCAGTCTCTTTATCGTTCTCACTCTAGGTCCTGGCTTCCAGGTCGACTAGGCCTCTGATGTGCTGTGATGTTTAAAGCCTGGTCAAGCTGGAATCCAGGGTCTGGAATGAAGAGGATGCATGGTGGAGTAAAGGGAAAAGCGGACATATGGAGGGCCAGATGGTGGGCTGCGAGAATAGCATGACAGTCGAGCGGTGAGGTGAGTATGAATTTAATTTTAGCTCTTACGTTTATTATACTCTGGGGTTGTGTGTAACCCCTGAGGATAATAATAAAATTCAATTTGCTCATAATAACTTTGCTGAGAATTAAATTTCTCTTTAAAATCTGCATGATTTGTTCATTTTAATTCTTGACATATTAGATTAGATAGCTTGTAGCACAATATTATGAGAGACATACCTATATATAGCCAAAAATGTTGGCACCCTTCAACTTAATAAAGAAAATGAAGTATTTCTCCCAGAAAATTAATGTAGTTACACATATTTTGTTATACACATGTTTATTTCCTTTGTGTGTATTGCAGCAACACAAAAAAGCAGAGAAAAAAACAGCAAATTGGACATAATTTCACACAAAACCCCAAAAATGAGTCAGACAAAATGTTGGCACCTTTCAAAAATTGTGTTTAAACAACTTTATTTCTAGTATGCGATGCTCGTTCAAACTCACCTGTGGCAAGTAACAGGTGTGGGCAATATGAAAATCACACCTAAAACCAGATAAAAGGGGAAAGGTTGACTCAATTTTTGCATTATGTGTCTGTAAGTGCCACACTAAGCATGGAGAACAGAAACAGGAGAAGAAAACTGACAACTTGAGAACCAAAATTGTTGAAAAATATCAACAATCTCAAGGTTACAAGTCCATTTCCAGAAATCTTTGTTCCTTTGTCCATGGTGCGCAACATAATCAAGAAGTTTCCAATCTATGGCACTATGGCTAATCTCCATAGACGTAGACAGCAGAGAAAAATTGATGAAAGGTTGCAACTCAGAATAGTCCAGATGGTGGGTAAGTAGCCCCAATCAAGTTCCAAAGAAATTCAAGCTGTTTTGCAGGCTCAGGGTACATCAGTGTCAACACAAATTATCTGTCTACATTTAAATGAAATTAAATGCCATGGTAGGAGGCCCAGGAGGACCCCACTGTTGACACAGAAACATAAAAAAGCTAGAATACAGTTTGTCAAAATGTATATGAATAAGCCAAAATCCTTCTGAGAAAGGACAGATAAGGCCAAGATAGAGCTTTTTGGTAAAACACATAATTATACTGTTTATGTATAAGGGAATAAGTCCTTCAAAGAAAAGAACTGAGTAGCTACAGTCAAATATGATGGAGATTCAAAGATGTTTTGGGACTGTTTAGCTACCTCTAGCACTGGTGGCCTTGACTGTGTGCATGGCATCAAGAAATCTGAAGATTACCAAAGGATTTTGAGTCATAATGTGGTACCCAGTGTTAGAAAGCTAGGTTTGTGTCCTAGGTCATGGGTCTTGCATCAGGACAATGATCCCAAACATACTTCAAGAAGAACCCATGAATGGATGGAAACAAAGCACTGGAAAGTGGCCACCATTGAGTCCAGATCTAAATCCCATTTAACACCTGTGGAAATAGCTTAAAATTGCTGTTGGGAGAAGGCACACTTCATATAAGAGAGACCTAGAGCAGTTAGCAATAGAAGTTTTGTCCAAGGTGAGGTGTAAAACCTTGTTGATGGTTATAGAAAGCAATTAGTTTTTTATTCCAAAGTTTGTGCAACTAAATATTAAGTTGAAAGTGCCAACAATTTTATCCTTCCCATTTTTGGGGTTTTATGTGAAATGATGTTCAATTTGCTTGTTTTCCTTCTGTTTTTTTTTGTGTTGTTCCAATACACACGAAGGAAATAAACATGAGTATAACAAAACATATGTAATTACAATAATTTTCTGAGACAGTTTCAAGGGTGCCAAAACTGTACGCCATGACTGTAAATGTTTATATACAGACATTATAGACATTGAGATATATATAT